>JAPMOR010110250.1:0-45009 GCA_026543865.1 Argiope aurantia
TTTTGTTTAGTAAAATTAATATTCTGCTATGCCCGTAAAATTATTACCCCATGAAAGCCTTTATCCCCCATTTCTCATTTTATTTGGAAGTCAATGCCTATTTAAAATAAAGTGCTTTAAATTTTGAGATGCTTCGATAAACTGTTATCCAACTCATAACATTGCTCTTTAGAAAAATGTTGTCAAAATTTTATTTAATAATATAAAGTTTAGATTTTTACTTAAACTATCTTTTATTTTACATTTTCTTTAAAATTATTTGTTTCACTTGGCAACCTATACTTTTCGCGTACTCTTTTTCTTTTTTTTTTCTCTTTGTATTTTCGTTGTTATTCTATTATCATAACCATTTTTACATACCTTACAAATAATTTCTGTAAAAAAATTAAAACCTCGATTAGGAACTCCTAATATATATACGAAAAAACTCGAGACCCTTATGTTTGGTACAAGCTCATAACAACTTCATTCCATGTCATTTAAAATTTTTAGTGAAAGGTAATCATTCATCAGGAATCATAATTATTTTCAGAGCAATATAGTTTTAATAAAAATCTCAAAACTGACCCTTCCTATAAAAGAATGCAGCCCTCTTCGCAATTCTCGGTCGAAGTTATTAATAATTATGAATGAAAAAACCCGACTCGAGCCAATAAATAACCTCCCTAATTGAGGTGTGACGACCCAAATGTGCCTTTTTATTTTACACCACGATGCAAATTTACGTTCTTGCAACAACCTATGTTCTCCGGAGTGATTAAATGTTTCCCTAAAAACACCTCTTGTATGCATAGAAAAGGGTTACAAAAAAGTTAACGAGGGACTCAACGATTTGATGAAAGTTTCTCGGCGGAGGATGGTTTTGTATGTGCTGGAAGGGGGAGGCGTCCGGTGAATAATGGGACAACTTCAGGAGCTTACACAACATCTAATTGATATAATCAAGGGACAGAAATGCATCATCGGAAAACCCGAGAAAAATCGCTTTTAATAACAGGCCTCGGGGACCTCGCCTGCCGTATAATCACCGGTAACAAGTCGGAACTAAAAACCGTTTACGAAAATAAATTTAATAAAGTTTCGCCATTAAAAGACGTACGACTTGGTGGGGGGTGGGGGGTAGGTCGGCGAGAAACAATTCCTTTTTCTTTTCCGCGCTGGAAAAGGGCTTCCTCAAAATGGAGAATAATAATAACAATGGATAAGGTGGGGGGAAGGAAGTGGAAAAAAAAATTAAGTTCAAAAAATAAAATTACTGGAAAAAATAAAATAAAAATAATAATAATATATATAGAAAAAAAAAAAAAGAAATCATCATACTTTTGCTTCGGAAGGGGCGGGTGTATTTTCCAAAATTACATCATATCCCCCGCCTTCTGTTGTACCGTAACCTATACTTCTTTCGGGGCACCCGAATCCTAGGTGGGAGTGGGGGGGTAGTGATCGCTCAACTCATTGAACGACGTTTTGAACAAAGTTTAAACTTCTTCCCCTTCAATGCACCGTTGTTAATATTTCAGCCTTTCCCAGAAGGTGCCATTTCCTTGCACCCCCCCCCCCCCCCCCCCCCCCCCCTCCCCCCCTCCCCCCCCTTACACCCTCCCCCCCCCCCCCCACCTTGCACCCCAACGAAACAGCGAACGTCGAACAATCAATCTTCCATTAAGGTATTGTTTCGCTCCAGTGCCCCTCCCCCCAACCCGTGCCCTCCTAGCCTACGCCCGTCCTTCCTCTACGCTTTGTATCCCAGAACCCTAGATTAATTGATTTGCCTTTTTGTTTTCACTCGAAGAATTTTAGCGCCGGCTTTTCCGCTAAATTATTATTATTTGAGCGCGCGGGAACCTGCCGTGAGTTTTCCGTTGACCTGCTCGCTCTGGTCCTCCCCCGCCCTCTGTTTTATCGCTACCCGTGACGTTAAATCACACCGTTTCTTAAAAATAAAGGTCGCCCCCCCCCCCCCCTGGCCTTTTCCTCCCGGTTCATTATAAACCTCTGCCTCAACCCCCCCCCCCCTCGCTCATTCAGTTCCTTCTGTTGTTAAGTCTTCCGAAGTAAGATATTAATTACAGAAAAGAGGTCCGAGCAAGAATTAAGACAAATTAGTGATCGCTTGATCGGGAGGCAGTTTTAACTTTAATGACGCTTTTATCGTTTTTTCTATTTTGTTTTGTTTAGAGTTTTTCAGCCTTCCTTGTAACGTGTTTTATCGGTCGATATTAACTTCAACTCAGTTTTGTAATTGAGTATTTTTATTGTTGTTACAGTTATTATTATTTTTTTTTAACTAAGCATCATTCTTTGTAACATTTTTACTTTTATCGATGTGATTGCACCCTGTGTTTAGCTATTTCCCGATTTTTGGAAGAAACAGTGAGAGAAAAAATTTTTACAGTTAAGTTGCGGAGCATTTTTTTTTTCCGGTTCACATTGTTTCTTTTTGCTTAAAGCTGTATTATTATTTTCTTATTTTTTTTGGTATCATTTCTTTTTATTGTTTCGCAAGAAAGTTACCTCGTTTTCGTTCTGCCACGATTGTACCTTTTTTAAACGTTGTAATTAGTCTATTCCATTCTGCAGAATGGCCATGTTTCTTCATGATTTCTGCTTTTTCATTTTCGGCAGCTGATTTTTTTTTATGCTATCAGTCATCTAATTTACTTTTATTTTTGACAAATTTATTTTTTAAAAAGAATGAATAGGTAAGCGATTCTTTCGTTTCGTTCCATCAGAAACTATGTATGTTTAATTATTTTGCCTTATTTTTGTTTTTGCAGATTTAAAAAAAAAAGTTTTTACTGAATTTCAGTGTTTTTACTTACACTATGTAATTTTTATTAATTTATTTATTGCTTTTGAATGTATTTAAATTTAAATATTTTTTTCCCGTTCTTTTTATTTTGAACCGAAAAATTTGGAAACTCTTTTCTTAATATCTAAACTATTTTTAAATAGATTTTTCTTTATCCCTATATTATAATATTTTTTTTCATATTGGTGTGTTCCAGTATAAATTGATCCATATCCGCTTCTTCTCGAAATTCTTGGAATATCCGTATTTTGATTGTGCAATAAAACTTCAATTGCCCTGTGCCAACTTAATTAGTGCCAACTCGCATACAGAAAATCTGATTTTCCCATAATTGGATAAGTGGCAAATGAAAAGTTTATTTCTTTAATATTTGAAAAAAACAGTATTATTTTTTAGTTTGTTTGTCTGCTTACGCACATCAAAATATTATTTCTTGAAGAACATATTAAAGTTGTTTGCTTCGCTCTTCCTCGATAAGATTTTGTTTGCGGATTTTTTTCCTTCCTTCAAAACCATTCGAATAATTAAAATTCTAAAGTTACTCTCAGACAGAATTCTACCCCAATAAATGTACAGATAGTAAAATAAAGATAATTATAAATATATTCCAAAGACATGATTATGTTGTATTAGGTGATACTAAATAATATGAAATTCATCATGGTATATCGTCACATTACGTAAAAATAATTGTTTTGTTTTTTTAGTAATTGGAGTTATAGATTAAATTATTGACAGTGAATTATTATGATTATTATTATTTTCAAGTCAGACTAGAAACAATAATACGTGATATTATTGTGTTCTTGAGCATTTTTACTATTATAGATAATTATTATCTTTGCATAATTGCATCACAATTTACATTTACATCCGCGTCATGTTTATCCATTTAAAGAAAATAAATCTAGAATTGCAGATTAAATTATTGACAGTGAATTTTTATGATTATTATTATTTTGAAGTCAAACTAGAAACAACAAAATTTTTCAGTTTTTTTTTTAAAATCATGCCTTGTGTTTTTATCTCAAAAATATAGGGAATAATGAAACAAGTTTACGTATTTTATGTTATCGCTAATCACTATAAATAATGTTATCTGAAAACTCATTTAAAAACTATAGGAATTCTTTAAACCAAATTCAAATTTATCACTTTGTAGCCATTGCTCAACTCTTGACTAAACGTACAAACCGAACATCTATTTCAGTTTCTTTTTTTAACTGGAAGGTTTTGCCAATGGTGTATAACAGAAAGAACAAAAAAACAAATGATATTTCCACAACACCAAAGCGTATTTCCACCGACAGTAAATTTTCCGGCGATATTTCCACACGCCGGCCGTTCCACAAAGTTGTTGTTTGTCGTTGGGCCGATTGAGCCCTCGAGGATTGCAATCAGGCGACTACCGAGAGATGGATGTTGCAAAGTGCCGGTCAATTGAAACATTTCGGGCCAACGGAAAAGGGACAAAGGACAGGTCGACCAGTGCCTCCCTAGGGATCCATCCATAGTGCCTGGACGCCGAGTTGTCCAAACAAAACCGTGGTTTTCGGAAATGGTCCACTAGGGAATCGGGGAGTCACCTGTCTGAGGGCCATTCGCATTTCTTGATGTTCCTGCGTATATCAGCGAACCGTTCCTGACGCGGGAGAAGAGAAACAGTGCACAGTAAAAAAGAAATAACCGTACAAAATAAATCTCTACCTAAAATGTTTTGTTGTTACCTATGCCGCCCAAAGATAGTGTAGATAAATCTTTTACTTTTAGGTTCCTTCTTAGATTGTTAATAAAGATGTTGCGTTTTCTTTCAGGTGCCTGAAAGGGGCGATAGAAAGCTGTTTATTAGTTTCTCTGTAATACGCCATTTATATTTATACGTGATTTCATATCACTCAATGTTGTTTCATAATTTTTTTAACAACTGAAAAATATTAGTATGTTTCTGATATCATACTAAATATCAGTAGGTTTTATTTATGCGATGAAAAATGTCGATTATTTCATCGTCATATCCCTTTTCTAAAATACACACATTTTCTGTCTCCCTCCCCAGAAATAACGTCCTTTTCCATCCTTCCATTTTTAGATGAAAGACGATAAAAGGCGGGAACATTAGAAATTTAGAACTTTTTTTGTCAAAACTCTAGTTAAGAAACATTAAAATTTATCCAATTCATATTATTATACTTTATACCCACAGATATCGACGATTGAATACCTTTTTTTTATGTACATGCAGTCAAGCATTTAATCATATAAGAAATGCACAAGAAATACTCAAGGTATACCGTAAAGATATGATTTTTTTTACATCTATGATAAATTTTAAATTAATTATTAATTATTTTTATTACTATATTTTATTTACTATTATTTATTATTTAATTTAATTATTATTTTTAGTGCTATGGTGTAATATTTTAGTTTTATCTTTAAAAATGCGCATTAATAGCATTCGATTTGTAATAATCAAAATCGTTTATAATGCATCTTTTTATTTATGCGTCATTTAACATCAATCCCTTGAAAAACACGTAAAATTATTTTACTTTTGCAATGAACGTCGAATAGGAATTATTAAATGTTTGAAATATATTGAATTGTGAATGCTTATATTACTTTACATTAAGGCATAATTTCTTAAGATTGCTACCATCCAATAATACTTTTATCTCGTGAATTTAAAAATAAGGGTATTGCACTGGTTCCACCCTGAAAAAGAAATTTAATAAAATCTATTAATCGAAATTCATGTAGCTCGTGATTCTTTATACAAATAAAGGTAACAATTTTTAAAGGTAAATGAATTTTATAAATCTTGGGAGAAAAAAAAAGTGTTTCATCCGATATTATGACTTATAAATTTCTGTGATGTTAGTAATAACACAAATGTTTATCAGATTGTTCAAAAGAATAATATTAAAAATGAATTCAACAATTTAAATCTGAATTAATACATTGAAGTTAGCTTTACAGAATGCAATAAATCTGTTTTAATATTTATTTGCTTTAACAGAATAACATTTTCGGAGTGAATGTATTGTTATTTGATATAATAGTATAATATTTATGTATCTTATTCAAAGAAAATTAATAAATATTGTTTTAAGTTTAATTCTAAAAATAATTTTTGCAAGGGGCTAAAAAATAGCCTTTTCTTTATTGTAGATGATATTTCTTTGTTTTCGGAATAATATTGTTATCTAAAATTTGCATTTAACTTTTTTATAATTTTCTCTTCAAAAAAAAAATTAAAAGGCAAAATCAAGCTGTTTTGATTCATTATTACATTCTTTCGTTAACTTAAAAAAAATAATTGAGGTGAGTTCTCGTAACATAAGAAATCTTAATCCAAAGCGTAGATAAATTTTCGTCGTATTTTGTATTCAGTATTTATAAAGCATGCATTTCTGGAAAATTTTATATTTTGCAAAATACAGCGTGATAAACAGATTTCTAAACAAATGACCGTAAAACCGATGCAAACTTATATTTCCGTACCACTTCCAATGAATAATTCAGCATTTTTGTGGTGGACACATTTCACCTTACAACCCTGTTTCCCATCTGCCTCCTTTGTGCCATTATAAAGGAAATAACTTTTATAGAATTCCATTGAATGCACTTAGGTCCGAAAAGCGCTCCAGCCGTATCGCCACCCATTCCGGCGAATCCCCGACCTATACCTGCATGCATTTCCCGCCCGAATAAAAACCGCTAACGGAGCTCTAAGAAGAGGCAATAAAATCTAAACAGGCCAGCGCGGAGACAGTCGATAAATTGTCCCATTACGACGCCACTGTGTAGGTACACGCCAGGAAAGGAAGAATTCCAGCGGAAAAGGCCTTTTCAACGACGCCGGCTAGTTGAAACTTTTCCATCTCCGAATGGATGCCAAGCGCCACAATGGATAGCCCATCCGCTAGATAAGCTTTGATGGCCGCCCATGTACAAACCTGGATGCGAGGGTGGGGGCCAGAAGCTATCTGGGCCCCCATACCACGCGCTATCAAAGTCGGGTCCTAATGCTCCCAACTGCCTGGCATGGCCGTGCGCATTGAATCGCCATCCAGGAAAACGGTTTTCAATAGAGAAGGACAGAACCTATGTGGAGGAAATCTATTTTTTTGTTCTTTCTTGCTCTTTCCTTCCCATTGATGAGGTTTCGGGTCCTGGAGGAAAAAGGGCAGCGGGGCTGAAATGACGCACCGAGGGGTCATCAGGCCGGCATTTTTGCGGGCGTCTGACCTATAAGAATCTGGACAGATCTTCCTTTTTATTTGCTTCTTCGCTCGCAGGCAGTGACCGAGACGAATTAAGATGGTATCGGGTTTATATGCTGAGAAATCCGTTAATGGTTCGACGCTGGATATAAGAAGTATAAGCGAGAGTCAGAAAAAGGGAGAGTTTGGCTAAAGTAAATGTGATTTCCTCCCCCCCCCTTCCCGGACTAACGGTAAATTCCTACCGATTGGGAGACGTATAGATCAGATATTGATTGTGAGACGGAGGAGTAATCTATTTTATGTCATTGATAACGCTTCCTATTACGGGGGGCTTTGTGGAAGACTAAATATACCTTTGCTTTTTGTTTATGTGGGTTAGATGTGTTTCATTATCTTTTCTTGGGATGTCTGCGTTTTACTCGTCGAATTTCTTAACTTTGAAATTAATTTTTGCAGTTGTAAAATATATTTTACGTTATATGCTTAAAAAATGATTGTATGTCTTCTGGCATTGTTCTTGTGTTCATACTTTCTTGTTATTAATTCTTGTCTCCTTTTATAATGGGGGAAGAGGGGATCTGGAATATCAAGAAAACTTTTAAAAAAAAAATAATTGTTTTAAAATGTGATAAGATGAAAGTAAAAAGTTGAAAAGTGCAATTTTACTACCTTTTGAAAGGTAGATGGCCTGCAAACTTTTGTTGTCATATAAATCCCGCTTCGAAAATCAAGAAATAAATATAAAGGCTACTGTTGTTTGACCTGTTCGAGATTAAAATTTGAGATCTTCAGAATTGATTTGCTTATCGAAATTTACGACATTTTTTTTTTTTTTTGTAACTGGGTTTTATTTTTTATTTTTTTATAGCTGACAATATTTCTATATCTTTTACGGCAATATTTATATATATTCAAAGTTTCTCTGCATAAGTAGAAAGTTTGATAATTAGTTATTTAAGAAAATAGGAGCATTTCTTTCTTAACTTTTTGCTATTTTTCTTTCATGTGTAAAATATGCAAATAAGCAGCCATTTATTAAGTTATATAAAAGTGTAGGAATACAATAAATTGTATTAGAGTGAAATGATTTTATTATTGCTTGCGTTTTTTTATTTAACCACTTAAAAGTGTAGTTTTCTATCTAATAAGATGATGCTTTCTATTTTCGGAATGTACAGTTATATTGATTATTTTTAAAATTCCATAAAATGCTTTAGAAATTTTTGGATTAAAAGATGATTTTGCATCAAGTTATAACATTTGTGGATGATTTTATTTTAGATAAATTTATTTCCTATTTCGATGCATGAGCGGGTATCGGGCATTATTATTAAAGTGTTAAATCATATTGAAAAATTCATTTCCAAAACTGCTCTGTTTATCCTTCTTTGTAATAATTGCAAAAAGATGGCAAGTAAACCTTACTTACTTGATCAGATATTCTAAGTGAGTAATTTCATGAAAAATATTTTTCTGTCGGTGTATTTCTATTTTCTAGTACTACCATCAGTTGTTGGTCACAATGTAGATTTAGAAAGCTCCTAATTATTTTATATTTTTTAAATCATTTTGGTCTACGAGAAATAACAGTAAAAGCCAGTTAACCATTGTGAAACTTAAAATTATAATTCTCTGCAAAGAAAGCCGATTTAATTATCAGAAGAAAGAGAGAGAGAGAGAGAGAGAGTTTTATATTCTTTGCGGTTTTCATTGATGATACTTTTTCAAAGTTGTATTTTCAAATTTTATATAAAGTATAAATGATTTCATTCAAAAATTAACTTATTATTTTCTTAAGCAATCATTTTCAAAAAAAATTTTTTTTCTTCAAATAGTGACATAATTGTAAAAAAATATAACACAGTTTAAAAATAAATTTCACTTACTCTAAATAATTAAGATTTCATATTTGGAAGAAAATATTTTCAGAAAAAATTTCGAAATAATAATAAAAGAAAAATTTTGAGAAATATAATTTTCGACTGAGAATTTCTTTTCTTTTGAGTTCCTATGAATATCTCAGTAGGTTTTTTTTTTTTGATACATTTAAAGACTTTTAAATTTCTTCTCGGTAACTTTCTTAGGCTTGATCTGTTTCTCTTTGTACTTAAACCATACTCGTTGCGAAAACTGAACTATTCAACTCTACACATTATGAAAATCATGGCAGAAGCATTTTTAAGAAATCAAATTTTATTCCAGAACTGTTGTTGTTTTTCTTCAATCTGGTATGTATATGGCATGTATACTCTGTCACATATTAAACAGAACAACTCCACTGTATCCGCCTCAATGTACAAATGCGCCCCGTCTTATTCCAAACTCGATGCATATACATGAGGCGCATTTCCGTAGATTTATATACATTGGAGCGCGTTGGGGGTAAGGCAGTGGCCACCGATCACCAATACATAAGCAATTTCATTGTGGATGGTATCGCGGTCAAGGCAACCACCCCCGAATCTCAATAGACGAGGGGGATAGGGGGCAAGAACTGCTGAAGATTTCGCCTGCCGATATTAGGATGGTCCATTGTCCCTGAAACGTCGATGTCGATAAGAAAAAAAAGCTCGACGTGGATGTTATGGATAGGAAGATGAGCAACCGTGTAATATATTCATAAAAGACCACGATTCCGAATTTCCTGGGCTGAAATCGATGCTAATTTCTTTGAAATTCCGAGTGAATTAATGCGAAGGGGCGGAGGCTCGGTCAGTGGATTATTTTATTTTATTCTTTCCTTCAAACAAGAATCGGTCGGTGATATTGGTTTTCCTGCAGGGTTTTTTTTCCCTCCTCTTACTTTTACCATCTCCTTCTTACATCTTTTCTTTTATATATTGCAGAGTGAATAAAGAAAGTTTTGATACTGTGCAGGAGACTTTCAAATTGTGCGATGCCTTGGGTGTACCACCGCAGTAGCCAACGTTGGCGGTGTTTGTGTCTGTATAGAATTTCGATAATCGCCACGTGCATGCATCGAAAGACTTATAGCTCGATGTGAACGAGTGTATCGGATTTGCATAGGTGTTATGTTGACCTGATATCATTGAGCATTTTTATCAGAAATTGAGTAGAATCTAAAACGAAGAAAATGAAAAAATGAAATTTTCGTCGCTATTTGTAATGCGAACAAAAAGTCTCGCATTATTAAAAATTCGGTTATTTCTCTTTAACTACTAAAGAATAAAGAATGGATATTGTTGTTAGAAAAGTAATGAAACTAAGATACGTTTTCTGTAATATTTTTAAATTAGAAACAAATTTTGCTAGTCGAAATGTTAATATTTTTGTTGTTTATCCTCATGGTCCCACCTCCTTCAAGGTAATAAGGCCTGTATTAGAAAATATTGTGCTTACGTTTCATTACTTTTGAAATATAATCTGCATGTTAATATAGGTTCAAAATAAAATAAATAAAAATCTTTGCCGAGCCTTATGAAGAAGTTTTCTTCAAAAGCTTTTTTTGTCTCACTGAGAATGGGTTTCTTCCTTTTATAAACCAAGAAATTATTCAGGACCCAGAAAAAAATTATGTATATTTGAAACAAAGTATTAATGATTCTGAGTCGATATATAATATAAATCGACTTACAATCTCACATGAACCTTTTGAAATAATCATTATTTAACATAAAAAATTTCTGCCAAATACCAATTAATTATTATTGAATATGTCCATGTTAATATGGCATATGCAGTTACATTCAATTGAATTAAATATAAATATCTGGTTGTGTTTTTGTGTAGTGTTTTTCCTAATATTTGTTGTTAATTGATAATTTTGAGATCAACTTAACTCTGAGAAGATATAACTTTTTGTTGCTGTAATTATCATCTGCATAAGTTCGAAAGTATTTAATAATTTTACAATTTCACATGAAAGTTTCGAAATAATCATTATTTAACGTAAATATGTTTCTGCCAATTCCACGTTTTCAAACTTCCTAACATTTAAATATATTCCTATGATTTCAGTATATTCAAATTCACGACCTTAGTATAAGTCAAAACTGGCAAAATTATTGCTCATTTTTTACAAGCTCTTCGCTTTTTCATGGGAGTCGCGATATGGAAAAAGTTCTGCATATGCAGATAAAAACCGAAGCGGCAGTTTATCTACAGTCAGTCATAAACTTCAACTGTCTGTTTATATCTGCTTGTAGAATCGGTTACTCATGCCGTGTAGAATCAAGAAGTCTGAAGCATATCGAATTGAAGTCGAAAGCGGCACTAAACGAATTACTAGATTCGGTTACGGGAAATAAATGAGATCGGTATCTGGGTGACTTTTTCTTCTTGCTGAATGGGATGGGACTGGGATATTTTTATCCACGTGCGGGGGGCTCGGTCGATCCCCGTGAGAAAGTCGGGCCTTTCGTTCAGTGGATTTAATTTGTCGACAGTTGCGCTTGAGGAAGGTGTCATGGGTGAAGGGTAGATGATGTCTGACTGCCGTGCATGTTGTGTCTATTGAAATGAATCCTTTTGTGTGTTGGCTTCTGGAATATTCCATCAATGAGGTGTAGCTGTCTTTTCTTATGATTTTTTCCATCATCGGTTGAGAGGTAGCAATATTTAAATGTAGCTAAATGTTTACATTGCTTCGATAATTGCTTAATTTTCCTTCTTTTTTTTTTACTGAAAATGTCGTGACAGAATAATTTCATGGCATTAATTAAGTGCAAATTATTTATTGTATTTTTCTAGATGTGTTATTTCATCGTGGATAGAGTTAAAAATAAGAGTAAGGTGTAGCTGCTGGATGAGATGAACGGATTATGTTATCCACTTGCCAGTTTAGTGCACACTCAAAAAAAGATATTTCTTGAAAAAATTGATGTGCAGAAGGCCTGTTATTAGATGGAATGATTGAGTTGATAAATATTTTGATATTATCAAATTGGATAAATAGAAAAGTGTGAATGAAAACCGGTAAAGTTGGAGTAATTTCATTCAGATGGCCAGTAATTACTATGAGTTGTCGATCCAATTATGACGATGATAATAACTGGATGATATTTTGTTTTTGTGATAATTCTTTCTGCAAAGTTGTTGAAAATTCATTAGGAACTGCTATCTATAAAAAAATAATTCTATTTCTATATAATGTTTTCTCATTGCTTCTCCCTTTTTAGTTCGCTTAATAAGAGTAATTAATATTTTTACTCTTATTGGTTTCAATTTGTAATAGAAACTCATTGGGAAAGACAGGGTAATTTTTATTGAAAAGTTAAGTTAAAATTTTAAAAAAAGTTAGTTAGTAAAGTTAGTTCAGAATGTAATAATTAAGCTTTTTTATAAAGCATGAACCAAAAATACTGTGATATAATTTTATAATACATTTTCAAAATACGAATGATGCGTTTTATCGGATTCTTTGTTAAGAATTCACTCTGAATTGAAAAAACAAATTTTGTTTAGGAATTCTTGATTAAGTTATTGACTGTTACTTGGTACACATAAGTGTCAGTGTTTGTCATCATTCATTTGGAACTTTTTGATTGTTAGATCTTTTGTGTAGTATGAGGATCATACAATTTTTTTGAGAAATTCAATTGCGGTTATTACATCCCAGTTCTTTTTTACTTCTAATTGATAATTAAATTAAATTGGAATTTCAGATACATAAATAATATAGAATTATATAAAAATATTGGTAGTGCAGATTTATTATAAAGGCGGTTTGTAAATTGCTCATGAGGAAGGGAAGGGGAAATAACATAAAGGTAATCGAAAATAAAAATAAAAAATGAACGCTGACTCTTATAATAAGCTTAAGAATACAATAGCTTCTTTTTCTGTCCAACTCCTTTCTTTTTCCTTGTGACATAATCGGATTATTAAATTTCTCATGACGCCGAAGAAAATCACCTCTAAAAATTATTTCGCCTCTCCTCCTTTCACGCTTAGCAGCCGCCGTCATTTGAAACAATAGGACGTCTTTTTTTCCCCATTCCTTATCCGGACCATCTCCAACTAATTACTTAGTTTGATGCCAGGCCCAGTCATCAAGGGTGCAGTGCTCAATCCGAAAGGCAGCTTTGGCGTCTCGTTATCACTTTCACGAGTCATTGGCCCTCGCCAAAGAAGAAGTATTTTTGAACCGCATCCTCCTTTACCTGTCTCGAGGATAACTAATGTTTCTGTTCACTCTGCCAGACAAGCTGTCGGCCGAGATACCTCGCCAAAGGATCATTTATCATTGCTATTAACCACCTGGATGCACTTTCGGTCGCAGGCCTGGGGTATTAATGGTAACAAGGTATGACGGCAGAGGAATGGAAGGTGTTCTGACGCTTTTCCTTGGTGTCACTGTTTGTACTCTTTCGGCCCACGGATTCGCGGATGCTAATTGACAGACTGAAACTGCTGTCACCGCTCCTTCTGGAAACAAAGGAAAACTACTCGAACGGTGTTTCCAAATTTATTTACCCGAACTGCCTAGGGTATTTTTCTTGCCTGCGCGCAGTAATTTTCTTTTGCTTTGCTTTTTTAATCCTTGGAATGCTGCTGCGTGTGTCTTAGGGGCTTTTCGTGAAAGGTTATGTCTTTTTACTTTAATTTTGTTATGGAAGAGGTATTTGTACTTTGTTGCAGTTGCCATGCATCCCCCCCTTTCTTTTTCGAAGGACCCACTCATAAAGTTGTCATCAAAATACAAATAATTTTTGACAATGTCAAAATAAGTCGTATATCTTTAGTTGCATGCCTGAAATAATGTTCAATTGGTTTGTGTGTATAAAGTCGTGATCTTTGTTATTTTTTATAACAGTAATACGTTTTTAAAATTACTATTGTCTTGTGAATTAATTAAATTAATACCACCAGAAGGAAGTATTCTTTCATTTTAACTCTAATAATTTCTTCTTTCTCTTTTTGGATCTCTGTTTTTCTTTTCTGTAACCATAGATTTTTGCCTATCTAATTCACTGCGAATTAATATTCAGAGCAATATATATATTAACTCATTACAAAATAATATCCAGAGCTCTACAAATCAATTCTTTACGAAATAATATTTAGCTCATATAAAAATGCATATCCTATGCTTTGCCAGGCATTCTTATTTAATTTATCCATAACAATTAAATCTTTTTAATTCAACCATTCTGACCATACAAACAAGAGAATAGTTGGGTATTTAATACTTCTCTGTGTAGATTATACTGTTGTTGAGAGTGCTCTCTTTGTTTTTAAATAAGATGTGATGTTTTATTTTTATTTAGTTATTTCTGAAATTTAGCATTGATTAAGGATAAAGAATCACCTCCTTTAAGCTTTTTATGAACAGTGTCACATTGGTTCTATTATAATTCAGCCGCATATACGTTTTCTAACATGAAATATAATATAGTACTAGTTGAAGGAATGTTAAAAAAATATTTATTTCATTTGCAAATAAATAAGTAAGTAATGATTTAAAAAGTTAAACATCTCACGTTTTTTTTATATCTAAGAGGATTACCCATTATGAAATAAACGATTGCAAAATTTCTTTTGTATATAACCCGTTTATAAAGGATGGTAGCGTATATCAAGCAACATATCACTTACTTGTGCAGATATATTATACACATGAAACTACGCAAATGGGGAACGATTCTACTTTTTAAATATATATATATATATATATATATATATATATATATATCAAATAGCATATCACTTACTGGTGCAGATATATTCAATTCCGAGATAATATTCTAATATCATATACATGAAACTACGCAAAAGGGAGAATGATTCTACTTTTTTATTAAAATGGTGCATCCTGTAGAATATATTCCTCTGTAGCCTCTTCTATCTCTATCTATTTCCTTTACACCGTGCGCAGGTGTTTGCGAAATTAAATTACCGACGGAGAAGAAATGTATGTAATGTCAGTAAAAGCATGAAAAATGAACAAAAAAAAAAAAAAGGAAGTATGCGTGTCGTAAAAAGAATTCTCTTGTACATCCACATTCGAACATCCTTCGCACCTGAGATTCCTAAGCAAGGACGACGCCTAGACATCAACCTAATTATCCCTTTGGGAGAAGATGTGTAAGCAAATACTACATGCCCAATCCCTTCCAAGGATGCAAAGAGGTGCGACTCAGAGAGAAGGAGGCTATTTGTTTCAATCTGAAAGTGCGTGGATCTGGGGAATACTTGTGTGTGGAAAGGGGTGATTAAATGGTTTGAGAGGGGTGAGTAAAAAGAAGTTCTTTTCGACACGCTTTTGTTTGTCTGTGTGAAGTGATGGATTAGTTTGGAAGGTGACGCGCTGCATTTTTCAGCGCCTGGATTGTGCGCCTGGAATAGTAATCTGTCTTAGTCTAAAGATAACACAGGTATTGTAAATGGCTGGTCGGTGTAATTATATTTCGCGACTTTAGGTTTTGTATTAAATGATGAGATTTTAGTAAGACATTGGATTGTAAGTAAGTTAAGTATGTTTAAACTGTTATTTTTCATTCTGCAGAGCTGGTCTTATTTCTTTTAGTATAGCTTGGATGTAGAGTTAAATTTGGTTAATTGGAAGTAATGTTTATTTCTTTATTGTAACTGGTTATGTATTCGTAGTGGATTTATTTATTTATTTTGTTGATATTTATTTTCACAACTACTTTACGTAACAAAATTCGATTTATGATGTATTTTGTTTTATCCTCTAATGAACAGAGCTACACAAGTATATTAATTTCCAGTTTACAATTAAAATTATTTGATTTATATAAAATTCACACATTTAATTGTTTAAACAAAATTGTGCAGCATTGGGTAATAACCGTGATATTAGCAATGGAACGTTTGGTAATAGTTGAAAAGTCATGCTTAATATTCACTGAACATAAGTTTAATAAGTCTTACTTTAATGTTTGAACTCGCTTCTCAACCCCATAGTGATGTTCCTGGTCTAAATTCTTTTTTTTTTAAAAAAGATAAATATAAGACAATTTTTAAACGCGGATGTAAACTAGAAAATGAAACAATTTGAATAATAATAATAATAAAAAATTGGCAAAAGCGAATTTCATAACTGCAATATGTTAGTATGGTAATTTAGATTAAATGGTACTGAATCTGGATTACTGATTTGTCTACTAGGCCATAATGTGCAAATCAAATTTTTGTAATCCCCCCAAAAGAATATTTCCACGTTTCAATGTGATATCGAATTGAATGTTTTTTTCTGCAAATTGTCACCTGTCTATCAACATAAAGGAAAAGAAACATTCTAAAACAAAGTGCATTTTCACACTTCATCGTTTTGTAATAATGTAATTTTGTCAAATTTTTTTAAAATATGAAATATTTTCTTTAAGAACATTTTCTCTATCGACTCTAGATTCCGGTAAGAATATCTTATTTTTCTTCTAATATTTCAACAGATTATTATACTTTAAGTTTATTGATCTCCAGATGATATTCAAAACTGAATCGCTTGTATGTGGATATATTAAGTGTCGAATTTTCCATCCTTTAAATCAAAAATATCCCAACAAATTCTTCCAGAGTTTATTCTATGAACAAGATCTAATATGGTTTACAGACCAGATTAATGTCTCGAGTTGTCAGCTCCATCTTGTCGCACGCATATTGAAACAAAACAAAACCCTTTCTCTGAAAGTGTGTCAACCTCTATTCAAAAATCTTCTCGAATCCTTTTAATATCGTGGAGCGTACCCAGAAGGTAAAATAAAGAGCTGATATTAACTTTTCCTTTTTCCCGGCACACACACCCTGCGGTGCTACTGTAAACCTACCATCTAAAAAAAGAAAGAAAACGTCATTCATCCTTTCCCCTTTAATTTACGGCGTCTGCCGAAAGGTAGGAAAGTCCTTCCGAAATTCACACTTGTTGCTGTGTACTTGCTCCTAAACGGTTCTCGTAAATCCTTCGCCTTTAAAGGCTTCTCTCTAATCCTATTCCGAAACTCCGATTGTAATTTCCTGTTTAATTACACGGGGCTCCCCCATCTAAGCCGCTTTTATCGACTCTGTTCTCTCTCTCTTTCTTTTTGGGAATTTATTTATTTTGTACTCTCTCTCTCTCTCTCCCGTCATTTAGCCACCAACGCAGTTTGGGGGATTGTTTTCTGCGCCATGCTTACAGTGTTGGGGTGTTCCGTTTCCAAATAGTAGCTCATTTCCTTTTGCCTTCAAGAATTTAGGATCTAGTGGGGGTCACTTGCTGTGATGCATGCCTTCCGGGGGCGATACGAAGGTTTTGGGTGTCGGGGCGAACCTGTTGCGTCTGGAATTAGAAAACTGGGTTGATTAAAGGTCGTAAAAGTGTAAGGGGGTGGTTCACTGGGATTTAAATTTAATTTTGGTTTATTTCGTTGCTGGGGGACCGTTGGCTTCTGAAAATTATTGGATTTTACCTCCATCACTTTTCCTTACTACATAAAAGCTGTGCCATTTTGTCCTGGGTAAAGTGTATATAATAGATAGACTTTTTTCTTTATAGTTTAAGATAAATTTTTGTATGAACCAGAAGTTTCATGCTATTTTAAATTTCTTATTGATTCCTTTAATAACGATGAATCTCTTCATCTCTTGGTGATTGAGTCGGTTGGTTGCTTGGTTCGGTTTTTCTGATGCAAGAGCCATATTTGGCTACGCTCACCAAGCAAATGTTATCTAAGTGGTAATGATATTGGGAGCTTTGCATTAGCTTCCGTTGAATAACCTCCATAAATTAATATGTGTATCGCTTGGTATCGCTTTGCGTTCGAAATAATTAAGTCGCATTTATACCTTGGCGGTTAAATAAAATTGAATTTATAAAATGAAATATTTAACTTATAATCGTATTTACGAAATGCTACTATATTTTAGATGCCTTGTTTTTAATCAGCATCTTATTTTCGAAGTTTTTGTATTTAATTATTTACATGTCATCTTATAAATTACTTTCAAATTATTTTCATTTTATTTAAATTCAAATCACTATGTAGGATAAGGATGCTGATCTGCTTTGAAAGTAACTCACACATGCTTCCACTTATTTAAAAAAAATGTAGTTTTTAAAGTGTAAAAGTATAGTATAGTTGTATTTATTTCTTGAGAGTTTTTTCAGTAATTTCATTTTTTACTAACATAAATGCATACATCTCTAAATGAAAAGAGCAATGCCAAGTAGTAAGATATAATACATGAAAACTTGACTAAAAAAATGTACACTCCACTGAACATTTCTACTTTCTCTCTTCATTGATTGCTATACATAAGTTTTTTGACTAGAACTGAACTGCTAGGTGTGAACTTTTTATTATTTAAAATATTCCTCTTTCCCACCAAGTAAATGTTGTATTCTCTTAAATATTTACATCAATTTTAATTCATTTATTCTCTTTCCAAGCATTCACGTCCGATTATGTCATCTTCCTTCTCGCTTATTATTTCTTTCCTTTTCTGTGATGAATGGCCGTGTGATCCAAAGGTCCAACCGAAACGCGATCTCTGAAAGAGCAACCCCCTTGCAGCTCTGGTCAAGAAATACAAGGAGGCACCCAGCCTTTTCCTAACTTTTCAACGGCCATGCTAGAGTTCAATGAGGACCTCGGAAAAGACCAACAGCTTCCATATTCGGTGGGGGACCCCTTTTGTTACGGGGACCCGTTTTCAAAAGCGACTCTCGCCCCTTTTAATGACTGCCCGGATGCGGTTCCTCGCGCGTCCATTCATCTTGAGCTTCCCTAGGTCTGGGGGATGCGGGGGTGGAGGAGGATTCCGCAACCCAGAGAAGGGAGGAGAGAAGGCCCTGAAAGCAATACAAATTGCGGCGGGGGCCACCGGTTATAAATCATCGTCTTGTCAATGACGGGTGGACGTTGCAGGAAAGTCGAGTGGGGCTTCGGGGGTCGATGATTAAACGTCGAGTTTCGAAGTGGGTGTGGAAGAGAAAGTCTGTCGGTATCTTGGAAGCAAAGTGGCGCAATCCCTTTCTTGCACAACTTCCAGTCTCTCTTCGAATTTACAGTAAAATACGAGGGATTTAATCCTATGGCAGATTTTAAGCATTGGGATTATTGGATAAATTTTACCTTCTAAATTTTTTTCTTCCAGTGCCAAATATGATTGTGGAAAAAAATGTGTCTACTTTTGATAGTTAATTTTATCTTGATTTCTTTTTTAATTCAGATTTGGCGTACTTAATTTTTTTTTAAAATCATCCAACGATAAAAGATTTATTTTTAGAGGCAAGTGCTCGTTTCTTTGTATGTAAAGATTTGTGCATCGAATTACCGAACTTTTAAATTTGTAATTATTTAATCGAAATAACATTTTTTTTAAAAAGAAAAACATTACTTGAATACGTCTCACACGAATCAATATTTCCGATATCTTTTATGTTTTTTATATTGATGAAGTAACAATAAATGGTTCCAAAAATATGTAAAATTTCATTCAGATGCATAATAAACTTGCGGATTGAAGAGATATATCATTCGATTATCGAAAGACGACGCTACGAGAGTGATAATAGTACAATGTATAATTTATCTCCTGTGTCTGCTTAATAATTATAACATCATATAGTTTTCTTATTTCACCATATTACTACAGCCAAGTATTTTCATTCCAAATTGATAACTTTCACAAAAAAGAAGTTGCTTTTTAAAAATTCAGAAATTTATAAAATAGAATCAATTTTTAAAATAACGTCATTAATTTGGTTGTTTGAAAAAAAAATTAACCAATCTAATTAAGTATCAAGAGCTTCTATTCTATATTCTGAATGGTAGATCTTGAATTTATAGGAAAAAGGCTTACAGTTACATTTGATTTGTGATTATAATATAAAAAGTATTTTTCTAATTAAATTATCAGCATTTGTAAGAATATTGTAATATGTTTACCATTGATTGTATTAAACATTCAGATAGGTTACGAATAACCTTCCCTTATTTCTAAGTTTCTGTTTACATTGTAATGACTGTATCATATTCCTCAAAATAAGAAGTGATTATTTTAACTAGATAAATCCGCAGAAAACATTTGTCTGCAACTTTGCGATGAAGTTAATCGGTGTTTTATGCATTCTTGTTTGGAAATTATGAATAAATCGCACCCTACCCCACGCATCATTTATTTCTGATCTTGATATTCATAATGCCACCGCCATCAATTCATCATTAAGGGCGAAGTGACTCAGACCACTTTTCATCTGATTTCAGCCTTTATCTCAGTTTGGTTAAGTAGCTGTGACTTTTCGCTGAGGTGCTTAAATACCTTTACAGAAGCGTAACAGAATAGGATTTTCATTAGGCGGCTGGAATAATTGCGAATTCTCCGAGGACGAAATGAATGCTCGTGCAGGTGACACGTCGACATTGGTTTCCAAATTTTCTTTCTTAGTTTTCTACCTTTTCATCATCCCCCAAACCAGTTGTTTCTGTTTAGGAAATGAAATGTTTTGTGGAAAATAATTAATATTTGTGAGAAATTGTTACATAACAAATCGAAAGCTAAAAGTTATTTCATATGCATTCTGGAAAATATTTCATGCTTAAAACAATTTATGGAATCTCTTATGTTGAAGGTGTTAATTATTATTTTTTAAGAAATATTAGGATTTTTTTAAAATTTTTCATTTGAATTTATAGCATTAAACCCGTTTTAAAGAATGTAACTGAGAGACGAAAATAAATACGATTACATTAGTTAATTTTTTTTATTTAACAAGTTGACAAGTTTTAATTAACAAGTTCTATTTTAATGCGCATAATGTTTTTTCTAAATGTTGTCAAAGCGTCCAGTGTGTGTGCATAAATGAGACAACTTATCCAAGGAAATTTGTTCCGAAAAGTACTTGAATTTCACTAAATTTTATTTTTTAAATTAATGAATAGTATAAAATTTTTCTTGTTTAACTACCAACTATGGTTTAAGACCACTAAATGATAAAGAATTCATGCAACTATATTTAAATCTTTGAATCTATGGTTCAAAACTGAAATAAAATTGGGCATGATTAGCGTAATTGTGTTTTTATCCAAGCATCTAAGGAAGTTTCCGTTTCAGCTACAAATCCTCACGGCAGCGTCGGTATGCGACTGGAGAAAAAACACAGCCTCTGCCGCTGACGTCATAATACGCAGGCCAAACACCACCGCTTACTTAAAGTGCGTGGTGTATGCGCTGCGGCTCATCCCCAGTGGACACTGATGGCCACTCGGCAGGATTGGCTGCCGGGCATTAAGCAGGTGGCCCCGTTCCTATTAATTTCATCATTTTATTATAAGCGATGCACTTAAGGTAATTGAAGGGGGCTCTTGGATTGGTCAACTCTCCCCGTCTCGACGCACCCCCCCCCTCGATCTATCTATCTATCCATCTTGTGGAAAGGCGTCTTTGAGGGCAATGCTTTCAATGTGCGCTGAAGGGGGCTGCATGTAAATGAGCTGCTGGTCGAAGAGACGTCTTCGGGTGTGGAGGAGATGATCGGCCATTACTGCATATATGAATATGTCACCGATATTTAGCACGCGGGGAGGGAGGATGGAACTTAAGGGTATAAGGTAGTGGTCGTCATATCTGAAGGTTGCTTTGTCTGAAGATAGCCCAGTTAGAATAGAAGTTATCGATTGGAATAGCTTGATTGGGTTAGTTCAAGTATTCTTAAAAAGCTATTATTAAAACTTAAGAAATAATATGAAGGTTTTTCTGTAAGTTCGTTAAGATGTTCTCCGGTATTATTTTAATATTTTTATTCGTTTCTTTTAATATTTATCACTTTATTTCTTTTTATGTAGAATTGCTCAAAAATCATTGTAGATCAAAGTTATTTGTTGCATATTGAAATGTTAAATACGAAGATAAAGTCAATTCTAAGATATATTAAGATTTCGATTTCAATCATTGTTTAACTGTTATTCATTCTATTAGATTAACCATTATCTTCTTGCTTAATATTAATTTTCTTTATTCCTGGGTGGTTTTATATCCGCTTACTATTTATTAAATTTAATAAAATTTTTCTCCGGTGAGACAGTTAGTTTAATTTGCTGTTTTTTTCCGTTCGCATGATAACCCGCTTATAATGATGATTAGATATCTGAATTTCTGTATAAATTCTGAAATTAAAGGGTATTTATTAAAAATTTTACTCTTAATAAGTTTTCAATAATTCTGTTCTTCTTATCATTAATTTTTTTTTACCCATTATCATATTTCTATATTTAATTGTTACCAGTTCGTTTTTCAGGTATTCACTATTTTTTTCAAATTAAAATTAAAAATGATAAGATACAAACATTTTTAGATTGTTTAGCATTACATTAAGAACCCAAAAAAAGTAATTATTGCAATATAATGATGCGATAAAATTATCTTTTGGGTATTGAATGATAATAAATTCCTCGCATGATGCAATATTTCCAATTTCAGATATTAACTTATATATGACCTTATTCAAGCCATTATTTTGTTATACTGATGCGTATAAGTTTGGCCAGTTGAAAAGACACATTAATCTATCGATGAAGATTTGTTTTAAAAGTCTGTAATATCTTTGTTTTAAAAGTTTCTAAGATTAACATGAAACGCACGGTTGAGTGAATGCCGGACTTCATAAATCGCTTGTCGTTCAATCAAGATGCGGGTGGTTGAGACGCAGATTTGGTATATAGTCCCTCGGTACCTGGCGCTGCCGTCTCCATGGCAACCGCCTCTCTGTCCGCGTCCAGCAGCATCCGGAGCACGTGACTGGCATGCCGACATCTTCCACCCATCTATTTAATTCCCCCTGGTCCAGAGTCTGTGGTTTGGGAAGATCTTTCCTCTGGGAGTCAATCCCTATATTTCAAACCGAGCTTTCTCGTAGGGAAATTGCCGTGTTTTGTTTCCCCCGGCCATCACAATAGTTTTGTTGTTTTGGTTCATTCGAGCTTTTGTATTTTACTAGGCCCTTTTCCGGTTTTTGGCCTTTGTAGAAATATTTTTCTCCTGCCCTGAAGAGACATTCTTGGTAAATATTTTTGTTAAAGTAAAGTCTTGGACCTTCTGTTCTTGAGGTGGACATCCTGTTCTGCCATTTTGCATCTAGAGAAACCGTTGGCTGATTTGCATTGACAGTACAAAAATCTATATAGATGTTCTTATAGAACATTCCGGGATGGTTCTCTCCTCTGAATTTGACATTGGAGCAACGTTCATTCGATTTGGTATGCTAAAATATTAGTTTACTGTTTCTATGCTTTCCATTTTTTTATTTTTTTAAAAATTAAGATTTATGTTGGTGTATTATTTTGATATTATATTTACAGTAGCATTGAATCGATAAATTAATTTTGATGCAGGACTTGCTGTTAATTTCTATAGCACCATCTGTTTGCTTGATGAAGTTATGCAATATTTTAATTAATCTGCAATAATTGGTGATATATTATGATTTTCGATTGATTATATGATTTGTATGTGCTTGTGGAAAACTTTTGACACTGACAATTGACTTTTTTTTTTTTTTTTTTTTTTTTCAGTACTGGTTTAATATTCTGGAATTTTAATTTTCATCTTAGCAGATATGAATTAGAAATTTGAAAATTTTGCTTTGTATTTTGTGATTTTTTTAAAAATCTTAATCTAATGATTTGTTGAAATCTGAATTTTGAAGATCACGAACAAAAATATCAAATATTGCACATTTTTTTTTTTAAATTGTGGCGAAAATATGTTTGTTTTGTGAATCAGAGATTTAATTTGTTTAACATTTTTATGCGCATTGAAGAAAATCCACTTTTTTTTAAACTTTTATTGCATGTTATTGCAATTGTAGCAGCCAGTCATTGACGTAAAGTAATACAATGGATTGGTGATACTGGAATCCTTTCGAGATTTTTAAATCATATGATCTAATATTTTATCTTGTAACGATATTACGTTTATTTCATAAATCGAAGACTTCATTTCCTTAACATACTTATGCGAATTGAAGAAAATTCACTTTATTAGCTTTTATTTTAGAATGTCTTGCATGTCATGCATTTGTAACAGATAGTCACTCATGTGCTGTATTACAATGGATTGGCGTCACTGGAATCCATACGAGATTTGAAAATCATGTCATCTAACATTTTATCTTCGGATCTTCTTTTTACCCCCGAGTACAACAGGCTATTATAAAAACAATTCAAAAGTTATTCGTAAAGTCCCTCCTTATCCGTTCCATTCTTCCATTACCAGCTCTTCTCCCCCTGTATACTTATTAACATGGAAATGAGGAAGATCGTATCTTTTTTGTCTGGAGCAGTAAAAGACTTTCAGAAATACTTCTGGAGGTGGGGACGAGAAAGCAAGATATGGTAGCGGGCCATAAAATCTACGGCAAATAAGATAGGGATACTAAACTGGGAATAGTCTGTTTAACCGTTCTGAAAAAGCAAACGGTTCTAGACTGAATATAAGTGTTGTGCTGCCATCTATTAAGCTCTTTCAAAAACATTGAGTCTAGTCATTGTGTTTTATCAATTAAAAATGCCTATAAATTTGCTTGAAGCAAATGAAGTTGTAATTTGCTTTATTTGCATTGTCTCCTTTATTATTTTTTAGTGTGTGTATATCGATACCAAACGGTTACAGGACTTGAAGGAAAAAAATATCGAATTATGATAATTGTATCGCATGTAGCTTCAAAAATGTCCATTTAAGTTTTTTATTAAATTCTTGTTCCAAAAATTCTATTCTGCCGTCTATTAAGCTAGTTGAAAAACATTGAATCTAGTCATTGTGTTTAATCAATTAAAAATGCCTGTAAATTTGCTAGAAGCAAATGAAGCTGTAATTTGCTTTATTAAATTCTTATTCCAAGAAATTAGTATCGTATCTCTTCTGCCCTTTAGTAACACATAAAATGGTTCAAATGTTTGAAACGTTTTTGTGTTGCCAAGTGATAGTAGAAAATAACTTGGACCTACTATTTAAAATGTATTCATAAGTGTATGTGGGTTGGGGAGATGGTATTAACCTCTCTTGCAGCAAAAAAATTGTTTTTATTTCTACGATCGTTGAATATGGTAATCTTTTTCTGACGAAATCAAGATATTTGAATTTGGAGCATCAACAGTGTTTATATATTTTGCTTTATGGAAAATTATTACTCTATGACCAAAACAATGAAAGCCAATTTTACCTAATTTTTTTCTTGCTTCTGTATTTTTAACTTGTTATGTTTGTTTTCTTTTGGAGCTAATAATAATCTGCATTTGATAAGAAAAAATAAATAAAAATAAAGATTTCGAACTCATTAAAAAATATTAAAAAGTGTGTGATCAATATTCTTCATATCAAAAAGCCTATCTTTTCATGGTGTGGACCAAGATTTCTACAAAATAAATAAATCAAACAATATGCATTTTAAAAAAATGAAGTTTCTTGTAAAATATCGAATATGACTTATCATGTAATTCGTTTTCATTTGTAATAATTCACTTCATTAATTGAAAACATTTGAAGAACAAAAGAAGAATTGAAAATAACTGAATTTTTCTTTGCAGAGGAACCCAAAGTACCCCGTGAGTACCTGTTAAAATGCACTCACTGCGAGCAAGTTTTCTCCGGCCAGGAGGCTATTCGCGAATTGAAGGAGCACCTGTCCCACGCCCACAAGGAGGCCGGCCCTCCAGAGTCCAATTACACCTGCCAGAAATGCAACTCCTCTTTCCCCTCCAAGGAAAGCCTTGCCAAACACAAAGTTCTCCATAATGCCAATGGTCAGGTAAGACCGCCTTTTGAATTTACCTGAGCCTATCACCAGACAGCTGGGAGGTCGCGGTACCAACTAGTTAGTTAAAACTGTTAGGCAACAACTTTTGCATTTTTTTAGTAATTGAAAATAAAGGCGGAGTTATTGCCTAATTGAAAATTAAGGCAGAGTTATGCTATTTCTTTTTCTTTTCTTTCTTTTTTTTTTTTTTGTCAATGTGAACTATTCTTTTTTTTTTTTTTTTTTTTCCTTGTTAGGAAAAAAGCTGCAGGCTTTTTGTATCACTAGACTCTTTTATTTAAAATCATTAATTATTGAAGAAAAATTATAGATAATATAAATTATTATGTATCTTCGTTGAAAAGCTGCATAGATTAAAATTAGAATATAGAATTCAATTATCCATTTCTCTTCAATTTTGAGTATGAATATTAAATATTTTAGAAGATGGGGGAAAAAACATCTTCTTGACATCTACATCTATCAGTTTTATAATGATACGAAGGGCGTGATTGTAGAGTTCTTCCTAAATTAAATGCATAATCTTACATATAAAATTAAAATTAATGTATTTTTAATAGTTTCAAATGTCACGATTTTAATATAGATGTGCTTTGAATTAAGAGTTGTAATATATATACATACAACAGTTAATAAATTAATATTAGAAATGTGTGAACTATAAGTATTTGCTATATAGATATCTGGTAATTATCGCGTTTTATTGCATGTTATTTTAAAATTAGGCTAAAAGTTATTAAAAAAATAATGCATGCTCTATCAAAAATAATCATAATAATTATGTTTGGAACTGAAAATTCGAAAGTAAAAAGTGTTTAAAAAAATAAGATTATTTTTCTATTATTTAGAAATGCATTTGTTTGGATTTGATCATATGTGAATACAATACAATATGCTGAAACCAAATTTGGCATTATAATTACAAACTCATTTTATTAATTAAATATTAATTTTATTCAAATTCATTAAACTTGCGGTTATAAAGAAATAGAATGAATATCTTTCTACTCATCAAGTGACAAATTAGTAAATAAGTTAATAACCCAAGATATGTTTGCCCTGGCATGATCGTACTACGAGTTCTTGCATGAAGAATTGCTATATAAGTGAACTGCTGTCTCCATTTCGATATTACAATCTACTTCCCGCCAATCGGGGCCAATAATGTCCGTTTGAATTCCACACTCAGTTTCCGCTGAACATTGTTCAATTTACCCTAGATGCATGAGCAAAGCGAAGATGATTTCTTTTATGGTCTTGATTGTATTTTCATTTATTTGCTCATGATATAGGAATAATTGAAAAACAATTGATAGTTGTATGCCATCTTCTATGGGGAATGGGTAGTCTGGTAAATCCATTAAAATTTATCATTAGCTCTTTGGTCAAATAAATAAATATGTAAAAAGCAAAAATATTAATATAACTCTTGTCAAGTAAAATTATCTTGATAGCTCTTTTGTTAAATAAATAAATATTTAAAAAATAAAAAATCCCCGAATTAAAAAGGTATTAATATAACTTAGTCAAGTATTATTAGTTAGGTCCATATATATTCTATTAAGCTCACTTAATGATTGCAATATTTATAAAGTGCCGGTTTAAATAATATTGTCTTCAAACGTTAATACTGCACAGTTTTATGTCATTAAAAAACAAATCAATAAAATATATTTTTGAAGAATTATTAATTTTTTTTTAAAAAATGCATAAAATAAGTTACTAACATATTGAATAGATTAACAATGTGTTGAAATATGAAAGTAGTTGATTGAATATCAAAACTCGCCTTTGACTGTCATGCAGTCAGCCATATATAGGATATCGAATGCAATTGATACAATTTTAAAATATTCATTAATTCTTTAATTAGAAATTGTTTTATGTGCTATTTTATCAAGTGAAAACTATTTTAATTAAAATAATTCATGTTTCTGTTCACTTAGAGTTCAACGGTGACTGATGAGACGCGCAAATTCAAATGCACCGAATGCGGCAAAGCCTTCAAGTTCAAGCATCATCTGAAAGAACACATTCGCATACACAGCGGTGAGAAGCCATTCGTCTGCCCCAACTGCGGGAAAAGGTTCTCGCATTCTGGATCATACTCATCACATATGACCAGCAAGAAGTGCCTCGTCGTCAACCTCAAGGTCAGATAATTTTATTTTTATTTTTTGAAAAAATTATCGATATCGTTGGTATAGTTACCTATAAGGCTGGCAAAACGTCTACCATAATTTGGATGTAAGCAAACAAATGGCCCTATTCTATGTAAAATCCTTTAATAAAAATACTTCATTTCCTTTAATGAAAAATATTAGATGTGAACTTCCATTAGATTGTAAGGTAATCTTCGTTTCAGTTGAATGATTTATTGGAGAGATGCAATATTTTTTGATTAATTAATTTCATTTTTGTTTCAAGCGCTACTTTGCATTTTTCTCATATTATAAAAAAAAGCAAGTACAACTTAGTATTTTTCTCTAAAAAGCAAGGCTTAAGACCATTTTCCTTTATCTCTTTTTATGCAAAGAAAGACAATGAAAAAATATAAACCATATAGAAAGTTGAGTTTAAAAATATTAAAAATGGGTACGTCTTGATGTCTTTGTTTATTATTGCTGTGATATTACATCATAATATTTATTTCTGATTATAATGTTGGATCTATTTGAACCAGTCAGAACAAACAGTGCAATAAGTTGTAGTGAACATAAGCAATTATGATATATCGTCACGGACCTTTGTCTCCTTAACGTGGAAATAGTTACCCTTAAAGATGATCATTGGCGGTCAGATTATCGGAAATAATGAGTGGTAATGCGGTATAATTCAAACATTTTCCAATTCCTATTATTGGATACTGTAATTTTTTTACTCATAACATTTTGGACTCTTGTGTTTCTAGTTTTTAATGCATTAGACTGAATCTCTAAATATATTGAAATTTATACTTGGGATACGTGACTATTAGCACTGTAAATGATTGTAATTGAATATTTAATATAGATTTTATGTAGTATTTGAGCGTGTGTTACGATTGCTACACTATCTAGGTATACCACAATAGAAACACCATCTTTATTTAGTTTATTTCGAGTTGAAATAAAGAGCATGTGTCAATTATTAGTTAATTTTAATTATTATTAAATTGCCAGCAATAATTTCAAATTAGTGAATTTCAACACTTACTTTGTTCAAATCTATATATATTTTTTCGTGTTTACTTTTTTGCAGGTGCGCAAAGTGGATAATCGCTCGCCTAGGGGTCGTGGAACTACGCAGAATAACTCTTTCCGCCCAATCATTCCTAAGTATAGATCCTCTGGTGCATCTCCCACTGCATCAGACATGCCGCTCATACCCGCAGGATACATGCCTTCTTCTGAACGGTTCACCAATTTCTCCAGTAGGGCACAGCATTCTTTTATGCCGCTCACTTTCCATCCTCTCACTCCTTATCCTCACATGCCCCTGGGGCCCTTTCCGGAAGTTGCACATCTCCTGCAACAGCAACAGCGAAGGTAAGCTATTAAAAACTCTTCACATAAAAAAAAAACAGTTGTTCCAAATTTTGGAATTTTCTAAAAAAAAATTATTGCAACTTTGTTTTCGAATTTTAAACAATAATGATGTTACACTTCTTTGGCAGGTATGAAAGCGAGTCGGATCATCTTACACATTCACAGCCTCCACCTCATCTTATACCTTCCTCTTCAATTAAACTAGAGAAATCTGAGAGCTCTCCTGCGACCAGTCCAAAACCACAAGGCGAGCTGAATGCCGTAAAGAGGATCTTAGAAATTGTCGATGCAACCGTCACCAAGCAGCAGAAGTCACCAACAAGGCCCAAAAATGGTCTTTTGTCTGAGCTACTAAGTCACCCAGCTAAATCCCCGCCCCTTTTTGGTACTTCCATAGATGCTCGATGCCGGTTCTGTTCTAAACTTTTCGACAGCAAGGTTGATCTCCACCAACATGAGAGATACATCTGTCCTCTCAACGCCGAACTTCGAACTAAGTCTGGTTCATCAGGCTCCCCACAGTTGACAACAGAAAATGGCAGCGATGGGGAGTCTGGCGAAGAAGGCAGAGTGTGCACCTCTCCATCCGCCCTTAGTGTGGAGTGCGTAATGACACTCAAAAACCACTACCAAATGAATCCTCGTCCAAAGAAATCAGAAATGATTCGTCTAGCTCGTGACCTGAAATGTTCTGCCAGAGCGGTCCAAGAATGGTTTCACAGTCAGCAGGTGCGATCGAAGGACTTGCCTGTAAATGGAAATCTCTCTCACAGTCCTCCACCACACCAACACAGTTTGGGGCTTCCGTTTCCTTCAGCAGTTGTCCCACACTGCAACGGACCTACGTACCAGTCAGCTATCGTACCTAGTTACAATGGTGCTATTTCATCTTGTAATTCAATTTTGCCGTTTCGCCCGATCGCCGAGCGATCTCCACACATGGAAACGCCTAGCCAAGATGATGACCAACCTCTTGATCTGACAGTCAAGATGAGACGAGAAGAAGGCACCCGCTTTCGTGACAACGAGAACGACAGCCCGCGTTCTCCGCCATCAAATCATTGTGACAGTGAAGTACTCAATCTCAGCCAAAGGTCTTCGCGTACTCCTCCAAAGGTATCCAGTCCATACTCTGTCCACAACAACCGAAGCACACACCAACTGCACGAGGATTTGGCAAGAGATACCTCACAAAACAATAATGTGCACTCTTCCATGCTGTTCAAGTATATGCAGATGGGCATCTCCAACCACCGGCCACCATCCCAGAGTGCGAAGTCACCTGTGACAGTTCTGCCGTCCTCACCGGACAAATCACCGTCCCATACCGAGCAACCGCACAGCATGCCGTCACCGGGTGGAGCCAGCTATGCTGACAACAGTAGCAGTCCCAGTGGCACAACTGGCTCTTATTGCCACACCGATGAACCCGGAGATGGAAATCCATATAGTCCCAGTGGGGTGAAAAAGTCCCGTTTGTGGAATCAGGTAAATTATATGACGTTTCTCTGAATGCTGTTAATTTTGAATATGAAGTTTTTGATTTTTACATGTATTATAGGTAATTGTAAATTAGGGAGTACAGTTGCGATAAAATGTGTGTGATAAATTATTTTTAAGCAAATTCAAAGATAGAATTCATATTATTGATCTAATTGTAAATTGTCTTTTCTGTTTCCCAGTATAAAGTAACTGGTTCTCTGAATATGAATTGTAAATAATATTAGCATGCTTTGAAAACGCATAAATGTGTTAATGCGCATTTGTAATTTATAAGGCTTATAAGTCTCTATTTTTTAAAATATATTTATTTTGAATTCCTTTCCAGTTTCATCCTGGATAAATATTAAATGGATGAATTAAAATTATTTAAGGATTACAAACAGATATTATAATAATTATGCAATTCTCTTCTTTTTTGTGACACTTGTAGAAGTGACGCATTTTTTCCATTTTCAAAAGCAATATAGCTTTTTTAAAAATAAATAATTACGTATTATAATAAGGAAGGCATTATAATAATATTTATATTAAAATCATGTTTATATATGGTATGGAAGCATTTCTCTTGCACTTTTTTCAATTTGAAATGTTAAGATGCGGTAAAATAGAAAGAATCATGATTGATATTAAGTATAAAATATTAGCGTTTAACCCTTTAATATCTTCAGTATTATTATATTTGATTAAACAGGATTTAACTGTGTATTCATTTGAATATTTTAAAGCATTCATAATTTTTCTCACCCCACCAGGGAGAAGGCGATGAGAGCACTCTGGAAGAATGCCCTGATGCCGAAGAAGACTCTGGGGGATCGGGTAAGATCAGGAAATCCTGGAAACTTCACAAAGTCGAGAGCGAAGAAGGCATGTACGCTTGTGACCAGTGTGATAAAATGTTTAGCAAGCAGAGCTCGTTAGCCCGACACAAATATGAGCATTCAGGTGAGTATTGTGTTCACATAGATCTTATTTTTTAATATGGATATTTTTTTAATATCAAATCATTCGTGAATTATTTCAGCCGAGTTATGTTTTGTAATAAGTAACATTTGTGATTAATTTATGAATGAAATTAATAGTTATTGAAAGTTATAGTTTTAATTGAATACCAAGGGTAAAAATAGTTTTACATTCATGTCCACTTTCTCGAATTGAATTTCATAAAAATATTGATTATTTTAAAATTTATTTTGTTGCTATGTATAATCTGCAATAGAATTTGAAACGTTTGGTCTTTTTCAATAATAATGATAATAATAAAAACAATGGTCATTGAAAATTTACGATTACAAAATGGAATATCCAGTTGCAATTATTTTTCTCCCACAAGGCTTGTTTTTGTTTGTTTAGGAACTGGCAGTTCCCAGATCATTTCTCCATTCAAAGATTTATTCGGCCCAAAAAGTTTTTTTAAAACTGCATTTAAATAAATGAATTTGATCTTAATTAAATGTTTGAAATAGTGAAATTGGGTGGCATAGACCACAGCTCCAAATTTGAACCGCATAGTTGGCGTGTAGTTGTTTTTTTAAAAATTTGATTCATTTTTTTTTTATTTATTATATACCCTTTATCACTTGGATTAAAATTGATCTGTATTTTTTGTGTTAGGCCAAAAAATATAGACCTTTATCATAGAAGTTTACTCGTTGATGGTACAATAGCTGCCGCTTAAAGTTATCACTTCAGGACATTAGAATTTTGATAATATTACCCGATTGATAACAGTAGTTGAGTCTGATAAAATCAATTATGTTTTTATTTATTAAGGTTAAGAGAAAAATATATAAAGCTGTCTATTGCGAAAAGGACAAATAAAAATTCATTAATTATTGCTTATGGGCAGTTATGCATTAAAAGTTATTTGTCTGGACTTAAATACAAATTTTTTTAAAAAAAATTTGAACGATGCTGCATGCCATGTTTCGAGATATCTAATGCGTGACTTATTTCGGCGTTCATTGGAACGTTTTTGATGAACATATTCATCTCTGTCGGAATCATCACCATTTACCATTTTGTTTTGCTCGTGATTTTTAAAAATTTTACAAAGAAGAGGAGGTAAAATTTTCACGTGCGCTTCAGTGTTGCGTTGATTCATTTTAGGTACAATTTCGTGTAGTCAATTTTAGCGCTCTGATCAAACAAAACTGATGGTTTATGGTTATAACAAATTTCATGAAGAACTTTGCAGCGTGTCTGTCATTCTGTCTAGTCTTTTTTGGTCTGTGCAGAGGAATGTGAATTTCAACTTATGGAAAAAATTACTCCCAATTATTTTCTTATAGATGGAACAAGGGATTCTGTTAGTATCAAGCATTAATACTGTTCTATCTCAAAACTGATAATATTACACGATACAGGAGTCTAACACTATTCAAATATTTTTGTATATATTTTAAAGCAAATGATAATATTAATTACGATCATAATAATCGGCATCCAATATATTTCTTGTGTTGGGGTTAATTCTTTTTAAAGTTTGCTTATTAATAATAACGATTGCTTCAATGAACAACTTTTAAGTCCTATTCCTTTCCAGGTCAGAGGCCTCACAAATGCGATGTGTGCAGCAAGGCCTTCAAGCATAAGCACCATCTAACGGAGCACAAGCGACTGCACAGTGGTGAAAAACCCTTCCAGTGCAAGAAATGTCTCAAGAGGTTCTCTCACTCAGGATCCTACAGCCAGCACATGAACCACAGATACAGTTACTGCAAGCCCTACCATGAGTGATTTCCAGCCTTTTTATCTCCCTCTTTCCCACTCTCCTACTCTTTTTGATTGTCCTGTATCTTTCACATTTGCTACGTATCTATCCTTCACTACATCATCAGCTCTAATCAATTTGATATGTGCTTCTCTCAAAGTGACGCGTCTCTTCCTCTTCCCTGTGAACCGCGAAGAAACAGCTCTTTTACAGGCCCGCTTCTTTTTATCCACTCTCATCATCAGTATGAGCTTTGTATCGAGTTTTACAAAGCAAAACATTCTTCAATTATATTTATGCTATGTTTTAGCATGAGAAAATATAATATTTCATTTCAACGAAGACAAAGAATCATGTGCCAATTTTTTTTTAAGTTGTACAAAAACAGATATGGTCTTTTTACTGGTAGCCAAACAAGTTCATAGCGCATTTTTTTTAATTATTATTATTTAGAAGTATATTTTGTTTTATTTTTCAGAGGATTTAAAAATAGAAATACATAATGCATTTTATGTATTTCTTGATTCTGTATTAAATGTGCGCTTGTAAAAGACGGAGTTATTTTTCTTGACAGCGAAAAATATGTGAATTTAAATAACTGAATTCGAAGAAAAAAAAGAAAAAGAAATGTGCGATATTTCCTTTGTTTGTAAGGGAATAATTCCTTCTAATTTGTGATTCACACAGCTAAAAACTGTATTGAAATTAAAATCAAAGCTTCTGCAATTTTTGTATTGTTAACTTGTATTGAATGTCATGTTATGAAATATATCACTTTAGTCTAAACTATATCTAGTGTATGAAGACTTTATACTTTTGTATTTGTTTAATATTTAAAAGGAAATATTGAACTTATATGTGTCCGATGAGGACGTTTTTGCGTGTACAGAAAGTTGTGTAATGACTTAACCAAAGAATTTGTATGTTTTGTTGCTTCATTTTGTTAAGATCCTTTTTAAGTGACTTTTGTTTTAGTTTATAACGTAGCTCTTTGAATATCGTAAATGTTGCTATATCTTTTTATATAAAAATATTTTAGTTATTTTGTTGATGTAACATTCCCTCTTATTTTTGAATTCAAGATTCTCTTTTAGTGTCTCTCTCTTTTTCTCTTTTTTCCTCTCGTTTTTATTCAGGCGGGGAAGATTTTTAACTATTCCTTTCGATTATGTTCTATTGAGAAGTTTTGATAGTTTAAAGTCCTCTTTAAATTCATCCTCCATGAATCCATAAGCAATAACGAAGTAAAATCTTTGTAATATTTTTATATGAGATCATATTGTATCTATCCAATCTTACTTGCATATGAATTTATTTTAAATTGAACAATAAATACAAAAAAAAATTAAAGCAAATGTTATGCTCTACTTGCACATATTGAAATAAAACAAAACTTTGAATTTATTAGAAGCCTATAAGTTTTTAAAAGTGTCTTTACTTGCATACTGTAAAAATGTGCCAAATGTATAAAGTTATACAAAGTTAACTATGTTACATATATATATTTAACATTCTTTTGAAATAGATTTATAAACTTCTTAACCACATTTTACTGATTTTTTTTAGGGCAAAATATGTGGTGACAGTAATATATTTTTTGAAGGCATATTTGGCATGAGAATATATATATATATATATTCTCAAGTTTGAAATATGCACATCGAAATCAATCATTTCTGAAATGATAAAAGCAAATAAATGTTATTCACTCTTTTATTCCCCTTTTCTGGACTAATGCTTCTGAATCATCTTCTGTTGTATAAGAGATCTTTTTATTCATACAGTCTGAACAATTAGTAGTGATATATTGTAAATGTTAAGTCTCTCTGAATGTTAAAGTTCAGATTTAAAAAAAAATTCATCAGGGATGATTCATGCTACTTTGAAATTGTCAACAAGTACAATTTGTATATCTGTAAGGAATATTTTTCTGTACCCAAATGATATGGTAATAATATTATGTACTGCTGTTAATAGTAGTTTTTTAGCTTCTGCAGTTTTGTACTAGTAATATTTTTTAAAGTCATTCTTTATTACTTTGGCCATTGTGCAAAAGCCAATAATGTTGACATGATCAGTGCTTCTATTTGCAACGAATGCTGTTATATAGCCATTATCGTCCAAAAGGTGCTTTCGCCATGCCGATTCTTTAAAAAAAATTATATATTATTATCTAATGACGTTTCTATCAACAACGGTGCTTTTTGTAGAATAGATGCCAAAATAGTTTTTAATGGGCTTGCTTTTTTTGCAACTCATTCTTTGCTAGTCATATTTTACATGTCTCTTTTTCAGAATATGTAAAACTTCAGATATGGAAGAAAACCATAATATTGTATTTTATGAAACTTTAAAAACTTATTTATTAATTTTAAGTAAATTAAATTTTAATTTTTTTAGTTGCATATTTATTTATATTTCTATCTGTAAATAAAATATTATATAGAATTCAGTTTGTAAAATTTTATTTTAATGAAAAAAAGATCTGAAAGTTTAATCTTCTAGTCAGAATACTAATCCTGAATGTGTGAAATTTTTATATATAAATTATTTTAAATATAAATATATAATTATAATTTTATATATAAATTATATTAATTATTTAGAATAAAAAGTGCAATATTTTAAAATGTATCAAAAATTCATATCAGTTTTGCTTATCCTATTTTTACCAGTAATGAACCGGGAAATCATATTTCAATACTTATGGTTTTCTTATGTCTGAAGTTGACTGTTGAATATTTTCAGCTCTTTATGGGAGGCTTGGTGCTTGTTTTAATTTTTCATAACTAAGAAAATTCATAACTATTTTATCCAATTTATATTTTTTCATTAAGTCTTTAACTAATTATAAAATATATGTAAAAATAATTTTTAAAGTAAATGAGTTTAATAAAATAAGTTAAATAAATGAATGATAAGTAAGTTACAATAAATGAACATTTAATGAATAAATTGTCTTCAAAAACTTAAGAAATTTATTTAATTAAATCTCTCAGTTAAACTTTTTAAAATTGAGTACAAAATTTCTATCAATATTTTCTACGATTTATATTTCTTCATAAATTTAATTATAAAACTCAAGCATCATGACTTTTATAAAAAATGATAATAATCTGTTAACTTTAAAAATACACAAGGCAATAATAAGTTAACTCTTCATTTATCTAAATGCCAAAGATTTATTTTTTAGCATGAATATGTTCTTTTTCATATAGTGAGCTTCCACTACAGAAAGCCAAATGAAAAAAAATATCTAGTTTTATATATTATAGTATTTAGAGTTAATATTTGTTTGTTGCGTCCTTTATGTTGCACTTTGTTGATGAATCTCACCGTAAAAGCACTTTGTAAACAGGTTGTTGACGAATGTAGTCCAGAGTTGTTTTCTTTCCCAGAAAACCACCCCTGTCTCACTTGTTAATCGGTCACAAATTTACAACTACTGAGAGTTGCCCTGTTTGCCTGCCGACTGTACTCTTTCATTTCTTCTTTACTCTTTCTGTGGAATCACTGTATTTTTCCTACCCTTGTAACCATCCAATGTGTCATTGTATATATATAATATGAGATATATATATATATAGATATATATATTTCTGCTTCCTCCCATTCCAGTCCTTTTTCAGTGCATCTGAATGTTTTCTATTTTATTACCATGTAGATTTTTCTCGATTACATCCTTTCTTCGTGAATTTTGAATGTGTGATCCTTTCTCACCACTAAGTGTATCGTTTTCTAACACCTGAATCTTCCAATCCCTTTTTCTTCCACCATTCTCGAACGTCCACTGACAGGTATGACTTTTTGCTGCTGTCTGTTTTTCATTGCGGAGCAGAGGTTGTTGGCATCTTTAAGGGGGAAAGGAAATACCAAAGTTTTTTAACAAGGGTATTGTGCAATTTTTTTTTGTCTTATTATTATTTAGATATGATTATTTATCTCATTATTTGCTAAGTGATAAGCGTAAATATTTTGAAAATAAATTTGTTTATTTTGTATTAAAGTTCTTTAAAAGGAAGAGTGGAATTTAGGAAAATGGTAGAGCGTCAATAATTTCATCACTCACAATATAAACAGTGCTATTAAACTTGTGTAAAGTGTAATACAATATATTATACGTTTTAATATAGCACTTCATAGTATAATAAAGCACAGAATGTTTGCATTACTGTGATATTAAGTATCAATGAGCAGTTGTCTACTTTAGCATTAGTTTATATTTGTAATTTAGGATTTTCTCATTAATTACTTTTGTTTGAGAATTTTTAATTTATTTTATGTTTTGATATATATGGTATATATTCTCGCGTAACATTAGAAAATGCATAGATTAGTTACATTTTTACTTTTAACATGTTGAAAATTATAGTTATTTTATTTCAAATTCAAATAAAATCAGTTACTAATTTTTTTAGCTGTCCTTATGCTATAATTAAATTTACACATCATTAAGACTGCTGTAGATAGTACAGGAAATATGATAAACTGAAATTTCTACTTGAAATTTATTTTGGATAACATCTGCTACTTTAATTTTGTATTATTTTTAACCTGTTATCTGGGTATGAGGAAATATTTCAATATAAAATGAATTGAATATAAGTCAATTAACAGGTTAATCAATAAAATATAGTTTTAACTAATAAGTTTGTGTTTGGAAGATAATTGTGAGATTGAATTATTGACACTCTACTATATATGTAAATATTAGCAGATTTTTTTAAATTAAAAATTAAATGTGGGATTATTTTTTTATAAAAATTATGCATAATATGATTATTTTTGTGCTTTGTTTTATTGAATTGCGTGTGCAATAATATGAAATGATGGAGGATTTGAACTTTTGCATTTATTATATCGTAGATTTTCGATAATGTGGTCAAATTTTCCTTCCCTTAGTCATTTTTCTGCATTAATCTATCTTTATATTTAAAATAGTCGTGTTACCAGCTTTCTTGTGTCAAATGTCATCATATTAAGGTAGAGTGCAAAGTCACCTACTAGAAGCAATGTAATTGTCTAGTCATAGAATTCTCCTTTAATGATGCCTTTTCAACCTTTGTTCCAGTTACCTAATGAAGGTGCTAATTAAGTACACAACAATTTTAGCCTTACATGGTACAATTTGCACTGATGACGACTACACACACACACACTCTCAGAGTTAGCACTTAATCGAAAAATATGCCAGTTCTGTTTGTCTTTTTGCCTTCTAACAGTTTTTTCTCTTTTCATCAGCGATTGTAGTGGCGTAATATTGATCGTTAAATTTTTGTTTCCTTGTAAGCGTTCAGACAGAAAATGTTATATGAGAGCATAAACTGTTTTTTTAAAAATCCGATTTGAGAAACATAACTTGTGAGAAATACACTTGCGCAAACAAAAAATAGCGCCAGCATTTGGTGCTCAAGCGCGTATTGTAATTAGTATGTCAATAACAGCAAGAAGAGTACTCAGCGCTCAAATATAATAATAATAATATAGTTTGTTAATATGTCATCGACACATATTGTAATGTTTACCTTTTATGTTTTGAAGAAACTCAGCTATGTCATAAGCTGATATTTTTTTAAGCAGATTCTTTATTATTGATTTTTACAGACAGATGAAAAATATGAATACATTTGTATTTGTAACAATAAAAATCTTAAAAATTATCATATGCTTAAAATAGGGCTTAATACTATTACTAAGTTTATTATAACCTCATCAGTAAGAGAATACTGAGATTCTTCTATTAAATTTTTCTATGTTGCCAGTTAAAAATAATTGACAAAATAATTTTTGTCTATAAATATTTTGTTAAAAGATGCAAAAGATTTGACTGGCTATCTTTTTTATTTGTTTTCTTGCTTATATATTCAAATGTTGGATACATAAATTGAAACTAAATGAAATTTATTTTAAATTCTTCTGATTTAAATTATTTCTTAGAAGATATTAGAAAGATCAAATGTTAGGATTAATTCTTTTTAATCTATTCGGAAGTCAGTTTAGATTATTGGAAATTATGGGATTAATTTTTAATAATTTTTGTTCATTTTTATATGTAAAGAATTTTTGGATATAATTCATATTAATGTTTTTAAAAATGAATATGTGGGCATATGATTGTCAAATTTACCTATAGTTAGTTAGCAATATTTCGGCTAGAGCTGTTGCTGCTTTAATATGAACTATTTTATGAATTCATTTCAAAGTTTGAGAATAAGTTGTGTTTTTTTAGAAACATCAATTTTTAATTGTTGCGTATTTGTCCTGGAATCATCTACCACGTATGTATTGTTTCATCCATGTCATAAAATGAATTCATCACTTCATATATTCAGAAATGATAAAAAATAACTGTACATGGATTTCAATTTAGAAATATTTTGCCATGTTTCATGATGGAGACTGTTTATTTTAGTAAATAGCACAGTTCCATTTAAATTTTCTCACATTTTGATGCTTTACTACATTTGCTGTCTGAACGCTATCCACTTGTGAGCATTTTGTATCACCCAACTGGGCATGTTATATTAATGTAAAAGAATATAATTCATTTTCTATGGTAATGTACGTCTTTTTACAGTAATATTTGTATAATGATTGAATGATAATTGCATTGAATATAAAAACATCAAAAAATTGTAAATTCAATTGGTAATCGTTATGTGTGAATATGACTTGGATTACTTTTAGGTGTTTTATTTCGGAGCATTTTAAAATGCTTTTGGAAATTACTTTACTTTTGATATGTTCAAGGCAAATTTATGTTTTTTGTTCCTTCATAAGGTTTTCATTGTAGGAAGGAAACAAGTTGAAACGAATTTTAGAAAGATAATTTGTAGAATACGTTTTTTACCATAAAAATAGCAATATTTTATTCATTAAATAAAATATTGCTATTCCAAAATATTGATCATCTAAATTAATGAACACATTCTAAATTAATGAATGTACTATCCCGTAAAGATCCGTTATTATTTTTTTAATAAAACTTTTTTTATGATATTTCAAGTTGAAAAAGGATGGAAAAAACGTGTTCTACATTTAATCAGTAACTATCACATTTGATTAACATTTCAATAATAATAATAATATATACATTTATGCAATAATATATAAAATATATACATATCTGTATCGAAAAACCTACCGAAAATATTCATAGTAAATATTTTTAATAGAACTAATACCATTAGAATAATCAAAATTTTTACAACTTTTTGAATCATTTTTTTAATTTAAGTTATCCTAACTTTATCAAACAATAACCTGTTGTATTTAAAAAAAAGAATCATAATCAATTACATATCAGAACATTTACTTTTACATCGAATGTTTTTTATTATTTCATTTCAAACTATAATAACTAACTTCAAGTGGAGCCGGTAATAACATGGGAATATTTCCCGAAATAAAACACCAATTCGTAATCCAAATCATAAACCAAACCTAACACTAAAAAATGTGTAAATTATTTTATTTACAACTTTTGAATCAACCAATTGCACCTTTTTTCATCTTCACAAAACCCTGTATTCTTTATTGTTTTTCTCTGTGTTGTTCTGACCTGTCACCTTCAAGCTTTAAAACATATGGGGCCTCCATTACCCATGTACTGCTTTGTGATATATAACACTGCTTATACGACGTGACGATGGTCAAAGATGAATCTATAATAATAATAATAATAATACAAAGCTGAGCTTCCTTCTTAAAAAACACGATTTTCCAGGGTGGTCGTACAGATGACATCGTCCATGACGCCCCTCTCCAGTGCATCGAAGATTGGAACGATGAACTCAAAATATTAAATATTTGGGCGTTCATATTATTCTCTGGCATTATTGTACATATATACATATAATATATATTATGATGCCTGTATATCTCCTCTTATTGTGCTTTTTCTTCCATGTCTCTTCAAGATGTATAAGAATTTCCTCTTACAATTCCTTTTGTCTTAATATGAAAATTATGTAAGATTAAGAGAAGGGAAAAAAAAAAAAGCTTTTGAAATAAATTTATCGCGCATATTTATTTTGTGTTTTGACTCATTATTTGAATTCATTATAATTGATTGAATGTTTTTAACAATTTCATTTCGAATGTAGATCTTGTTCGGGTTTAAATGATACAGATACTATCGAATGACTTTCACAGACTTTTAAATAAGGCAGAATAATTGCAGAAACCAGCGGAAATGGTATCCCGTTCGCATACTCTCTAATAAGGTTATTATCCCAGGAAACCTTTTGCAATGCATTGGAGCACAGTAGTTACGAAATATTAATATGTGGCGTGAATTTAAAATTTTTATCGTACCAATCGTGTTGCAACCTTGGCGAAATATTTGTCATTTAATCCTCAGTATGCATTTCATAGTATCCGAAAATCAAATTTGTGTTTTAGACGCGTTTTTCTCAACTGATTGAAATAAATATTTGACACAAACTACACTTACAGTTAAAAAAAAGTCACATACCAAATTTGATAGATTAAAATTATTGCGTTTTTCAGTTAGCACGTTTACAGGTTTCTAAAAGTACAGACCGACAGACGGTCAATCCTTTGTTGGGTTTGGTTCAAAATTTGATAAGCATCTTGACTGTATATGTTAATTCTGTGGATTGAATTTTATCTCTTTAGTCCTCTTCCTTTTGTAATTATCGTGTTAAATTATTTTCAAACAGCCAACCTAACAGACTCCTCTAGAAGTATGCAAATTTAGTATAATGATCTATCTATTCTTTAAGGAGTTCTTTTGATGATTAATCTCTGACAAGCAGTTCGTAGTATCCGAAAATCGAATTTGTGCCTTGGACGCCTTCTGGAACCAAAATTTGATACGAAACTACATTTGTAATCGTAAAGTGACGTATCAAATTTGATATATTTAAGTCGTTTGTTTTTGAGTAATCATGTTTACGCGTTTCCGAAATTACTGGCCGACAGATGGCACTTGTTGAATTTGGCTCAACATTCGTTAGGTGTCTCTACTATAAATGTTGAATCTGTATACCGAATTTTATCCATTTAGCGCTCTTCGTTTTTCAGTTATCTATCGTGTTAGCTTATATTCGAACTGCCGGACAGGCAGACATCTACTGAATGGGTTTTGCTCAAAATTTGATAGAAATCTACAGATTTGGTGTCAAGGCAGAATACCAAATTTCATTCTTCTAATTCGGTGTTTTTGAGTAAGACGGAAAGACAGACAAAATGCCAACAATGCGTATTTGGAATTCATTTTAAGATCTGAAATTTAGAGATTAGTCAAAATTTCATTTCCGTGTTTTTTGAAGATTGTAAAGCTTTCTCTATATTTTGTATATTAGAAAGTAAAAGCTATAAGCTGTCAATCATAGCTAAAAAATCAAACCTAAGCAAAAAATTTAATTTGACTGAATTATGAAATTTTGCACAATTGTGTATTCACCATAACAGTAATATATTTTATTATCTTCAGAGTTCAATTGTCAATTAATTTTAATTAAATTTTGAATCTTTGTGAAAGGCGTTTGAATTTTGTTTCAGTTTTTGAATCTTTGAACAGTTTCAAAAGTTTTGAATAAGTTTTCAGTTTTTGAATTTTTGAACAAATTTATTGTAAGATATTCCATTTTATTTATAAATTATCATGAAATATACTGAAAAATAAAAATAATAAATTGAAAAATGTGTTTTTATTGGGTTGTTCGGAAAGTAATTTCGTTTTTTTTGTGGAAATGAAAGACAGTTTACGTATAATAAACAAATACTTTATTAAATTATATCTTGGCCGTTCTGGTCCAACACCTTTTGCCATCTTTCTGGTAGTAGCATCATTCCACGCTCATAAAATTTTTGGTGTTTGCTGCCAAAAAACGGATCGAGGTGGTTTTTGACCTCCTCGTTTGAGGTGAAGGTTTTACCGTCTAAAAAATTTAGCGAACCAGTTCTGGCACTGGCGTACTGTCAACACACCTTCTCCATACACATCGGTCCATTTCTTTCTGGCTTGAACAGCATTTGTACCCTTTCTGTAGTAAAACAGTAAGATATGTCGAAAACGCTGCTTATCGCTCTCCAGATTTAAAAGGGCACCAACCAAAAACTACTGCGTAGAATTAATTGGAATTTTTCACACACAAGCTTGCTATATGAGCTCTCAAAGCATATAAAAATTATACGTCTTCAATGTGAAGTTGGGGGCAAAAAAATACAATTAAATCCTCTGTCGGGAAAAAACGAAATTACTTTCCGAACAACCCAATAAATGTAGAGGAATTCTTAAAAATAATATATATATAATATACACAAGTGAAATGAAATCATTAAACACTAGTATTAATGAATTTGGGAAAAAAAATTATTATATTTTTAATAATGCGTTATGGAACTAAAAAAAGAAAAAGGAAAGAAAAGAAACTAATATAAATAAAATTTTAAAAAATAAAGTAGAAAATGTATAGCTGTTTGTTTAAAAAAAAAAGCATGTAATTATGAGGCACTGAAAACAGTGTTCTTAGGAAATAGTCTCGATAACTACGGGAAGAAATTTTTTTATAACACTCGGTAAAAATTAAGAATATATTATGGATGTGATTAATAGAATTAATTTAGAATATTTCTATCGACATTTAAATGTCTCTTAAAGATTTATTTTGGCTTCTATATTTTTAATAAAAAATTTTAAATATATTTATTGTAAATATATACTGCCTCAAAATTGAACTGCAGTTAAAATAATTATCCATGCATTTATTTAACTCGTCAACATTATAGATTTATTAATTTATAGGTAATATTACTTGACTCACTAGCAATTGCAATATTATTTTTGTTTCTTAATATAAATAATAATATAAAATTAATTTCACGTAATTATGCAATTAGGAATCGATTCAAAAATGCATATTTTCACCTAACTTGAGAAGAAATAATTCTAATCTTGTTTTTTTTAAAGTAGTTATAAACAAAAGTAACTATTTGGACAAGTTTTAAAGTAAGGTTAATTTTGCATAGCAAATTACTTAGTCTCTGTTTGGTATTATCGGAAGTATTCTGAAGAAATGAACCTGGAATGCATAAAGTGATAATCAGCATTCGGTTAAAATAATGCATTAGTGAACAATTTATTATTTATTGTTTTGAGAATCGTCCGGTATGTGCTCAGTAAAAGAGATTCAAAACGCCGAATAAAAGAAATTGACTATTCTTTGAATATTCTGGGAAAGACGGAGCACAGGGGTCAAAAACATATCCAAGCTGTACAAAAAGAAAAGCACTAATAAATGCTAACAACACATCATTAATCAGCAAATCGTTAATTAAATAACAGATCAGTACTCAATTTAAAATAATTCGTAATTTTGCCCAACGACCAGTATTTCAAAGAGAGAATTGAATCGTCGTGAAATCGTTCTGTCTTTTATAGATTCTTAACAAGATAAAGAATTTTCTGTACTAATCTGTATATCTGGGCTACTTGTAGAAATATCATCATGATTCTTTAATTTTCTAGAACCTTTATTTTT
>JAPMOR010110250.1:52121-86633 GCA_026543865.1 Argiope aurantia
ATAGGCATATGCATTGCGGTATTTGAAATTTTTTTTCTCTATTGGTTAATTTAAGCAGTTAATCGTTAATTTAAGCAATTTAAGCAGTCTATTGGTTAATTTAAGCAGTTAATCGTCGAGTCTTTGCTTAATGGAATAAATTGAAATTAGAATCTATTGTGCATCTGCTACTAGTGTTCCTCAAACGCAATAATAGAGAAAATTTATTCTGCTCCATAATTTGTGCGAAGAAAATGCTGTCCAACGGTTGCTTCTGCGTTCGTGCTGTAAAAACGGACATTCGCTGCATTCCAGAATTTGTGAAAAGACAGAGGATATGTCCCGAACATAGCTGTTTTTTTTCCTTCGACTTTTTCTAAATGCGGAGGGGGGTTTTTTTTTTTTTTTTTTTTTTTTTGCACGAGTCTGAAATATGAATATGAATAAAATATTAACGATTTTTGGATAATTTCAATTATAAATCATGTGTTGTTACATCCTTTTACAAACAAATAAGAAAAAAATTTCTCTTGCATCCCGATTTATTTTAATCTTGCAGTTTCATGAATTTTATCCTTAAGTCGCAATTGAGTAAATCAGCAATAAAAAATAATCATTCAAGAGAAATAACATTTATTATAAAATTTTATTTTTAATTCAAATAAGTTAAAAATTAATGCTTTATTTTGCAAAATTTTTCCTTTTTGACCAATTAAATTGATTAAAAGAATTATTGTTATTGATAAATAATTAAATCATTCAAAATTAATTCTGATAATCACGATTTAAATTATACAGTAGGGTATCATTGCAATGCAAGATAGATTAGAATAACCGCACATTTACAATGTATGAGCGAAAACTGTGTTTAGGGGATTTTAACTTCGATATATTTCTACAGCAACAATTCAGATAAGATATAAAAGAGAACATACTTTATAAATTCATTATTTTTAATGAGTCTATTATTTAAAAATAATGCTGTAAAAATAATGACTGTGATACACGTTACAGTCATTCCAAAGATAAATGAGATTAGAATATTCATTTAACCTCCACTACCAAAATTCATTTTATATTGACCCATGTTATGTGATGGTTTATTTTACGGTTTTCACATTTTTCCTGTGATAGAAAATGCTCGAGGTGATATTTATTGTCTGGAAAATAATAATGTTAATTTTTTAAAACTTATATATATTATATATAACCGGAAACTTCTTTAAAAGATTCTAGTAATCATTAAATAAGAGCAAAACAGAAGTATGGATTCAGAATCGTTATCCTGGCGTTGAAAAAAAAAAAGAACTAGTTTAAAATGTTTTATAAATATTGATAAAACTGAAGAATCCTAAATCTAAAATATTTTCTGCTGTTCCGTTGAGGTAGTATTTTATAAAATCACTTTCATGAATATCTTTTTGAACTTGGACACTACTTTTTTGAATAATGAATATTTTGCATAAATGATACAGGCAGAATTATTGTTACAGACTCACAATTTAATTTCCTTTTTTTAAAAAAAGACACATTTAACGCTGAAACATCGTAATAAAAAGTTGGAGCATCAGAAGCTCCTGTTGAGGTTAGCGAAAACAATTTCTCTGAAGGATTTTTTTAAAAAAAAAACTATTTTATTTCTATAAATGTCATTGATTATATGTAAAAAAAGAAATATGATACTACGGAAGTCGGTATCTCTCAACGATGAATATTTAAAAATATAGTCATTGTTAATTTAAAACGTCGTATGTTAAATTGGCCAAAACAGGCATAAGCTGCATCTGTTTTCAAGTTGTTGTTTTCATATGCGATTATTGTTTTTGTGGCTTAAAATGCCATATGTCACTATTGAATTCAGCTATTATATCAAGCAGACGACAGTTTGATACAAAAGTAGAGATATATAGTAACCTTTAGATTGAGGAAGATATGTAGGTGTATTACAATTAATTTCTGTTTCAGACAAAAAAAATTGGACATCACGTACTCTTAAATATACGAACAAGGACTAATTAACTTAACTGAACTTCTTTCAATAAGAATTAATGCACTAAATTAAAAATGTATTAGTTCAATTAATAGCTAAAAATTCAGGAAATGACCTAATTTTTTTTAAAACACTCCATTTTGAATATAAAACGTTGACCAGAATCATCAACATCACTATTTTTCTAAAATAATTGTTTAAAAATTAAATTATCCAAATATTGGATAAATTATAATAAAGCATGTAAAAAATTTTTAAAAAAATCTCCCTTTTCCTTTAAATAATAGCAATAATAAATTTCGTTTAATTTTTCCTTTCTGAACTATAACCTATGAAAACACTTGAATTAAAATGTCATCCATTGGTCTGTTAAACTAAGTTATCGAAATAACGTAAATCTATTAAAATTGAAAAAAAATAAGAAGAAAAATATTATCTTAAAAATAAACATTATCTGATCGTTTTTAAATATACTCTGGAAATTTTACTTTTAAAATTAATTCATTTATATTGAGTATGGTAGAATTAAAGTTACAAATAATGATATAGATAGGCTGTGTGGGATAATAATACATTTCTGGTTTGTTTTTTAAAACAATTTATTGCTTAAAATTGATTAGATTATTTATTGCTCAGTTATGGAATATGTAATTTCCCCTTTTCCATATCTTCCCCACTCTAAAAGCTGCAATATATCTCAAATTGTCGTCAAAAAACAAACAAACAAACAAAAAAAAAAACAGCAATACGTACGAAGTTTCGATATAACGCCTCAATCAATAATGGCATATGGTATTTTAAACCTCAATAAACAGTTTTCACATATTAAAACAACAAATTGAAAACAAATGTAGCTTATGTATGCTTCGGCAAATTTAAACGGACAATAGAATATCGAAGTTTACATTCTTATTTCAAATAAATTATTTGTGATATCTCTGCAATCAGTGCGAACACAATTTGTGTTTGCCCCATTGCAATTAATTGTATATTTGCAACTGCATTCGGAGCAGTAATTAATGAAATAAGTAACACCTTATTTGTATTTATTTTGGGTATTTACACGCTTAATTGAGAAAAAAATTAAGAATTTTACATGCTAAAGGCTTTTATTGATATCGTGTATCATAACTAATTATGCCTTTTTAAAGGAATATAACTCATGCATAATGTTTATTCCAAGCAAGAGATTTAAATCAAATTTTCCTACTTTCGCTCGTTTGCCTTCCATTTAACCCACCGAGCGGCCATCTAGTGTCCATATTGTACACTTCGATGCACTATTATAATAGTAAAGATAAAAAATATTTTTAAAATCTAAACGGCTTTTCGACTAATAAAGAATATGAAATTATGATATTATTTTACTTGTTTGAAAATTTTACTAAAGAAGTTTATACTGTATACTAATAATTCCATCTGTCTGAATGGCGCTTTTATCTAAAAATTCCTTTTTGCATTTTGTATCATTTCCGAAAAGAAAAACTATAGTAATATTTGCTGTTATAAAAATGAAATTTGAAATTGAAAATTGTAAAAGCTTAAGTTGTAAGAATTTCTTCTTTCTTCTTATTTAATTTACGTAACCGTTGACGAAAGAAAGACATTTTATGCAGTACATGGCGCCATCTAGGGTCACTGATATCGAAAATCTAATATATATGTATTAATATTCCGATAATTTTACAAACTTCAATGAAACTATTTAATTAAGTAATAGATTTTTGACATCGTCACCGAAATAAGGATTTATGAGGTCTTAATTGATATTTTATTTAACTTTTTGCTTCCTAAAATGGCGATTTAAAGGAAGTTAGTTTCAATAAATTTTTAAATTTTTTCTTTCAGATATTTTCAAGAAGTAGTCTTGCATGTTCACTTAGAAGCTTAAGTAAAACTTAGGGATAAAATAAAAAAATCGGAACCAATAACATTCATGTTGGTTCGTATCCATTATTAAATTTCTCTTTTTAAAATAAAGATTAACATAGTTATTCGGATAATAATCATAGCATTATGCCTGCTTAATCATCTATAAGATGTCAAAAATTAAGTTCAATGAGAGAGGCAAATAATCATATCAAGAACATGAAAAATTCTTTAGAATATAGTTAATTTATTTTAGAAGGTACGTATTCCACTGTTCAGATTTACAGATATGACATGAAATTGCCGCTTTCATAGTTTTTCTGAGCTGATTAGGTAGTTAGAATCCTTCTTATAAAAACAAGCATTCATTCATTCATTTTGGTGCAGATTTTTGTGTGTAATTCAAGCAAGATTGAAAAGCAATTCTTTCTTTCTTTTCTTCTTTATGTCAGCAGCATAAGGGGAAAAAATGGAACTAAGCTAGTGAATATTTTTGTTAAGCAGTAAAGACTCGATGGCAATTGGAACAAAAGTAAGGACTGATATTTTCTTATTATTTCCAGGAGCCCTTAAATATGCTATTATTCTAGGGGTCACGGTTTTGTTCGGTACTGTACCACAGTGAAATAAATTGTCAATTATCCAGCAATTGCAAGAATATTTCAGGCAATCTTCTATAATTCTCTATGTTGACAGACTATTTGTGTTCAAATCTCTTGGGAGATAATGGTCTCAACATTGATTTCATTTTATTTTTTAACTCTGTGATCGGAATATCAACCATTTTAACCTCTAAAGTAATGGTAAATGAAAGGGTAGTCAAAAACTTTCTTGGTAAGACAGTTAATCCTATGTATTGATATTTATACAGGTTATTAAATTTATTTCAGTGGAATTTTCATTGAAATTGAAGTAGAATTAAGACCATTTCATAAATTTATACTTACTTACTGTAACAGAACAAACTTCTCAATGGAACAAATTTGTTTTCCAACTTTTGCTCCCCCAGACCTATACAAAAAAAGTCTTATGGCACCATTTAATATTTCAGATCCATCAAAAAAAAAAGAAAAGGTATGCCCCTATTCAGCTACTTGTAGCTCTTATAAAGATCGCTTCATAAAACAGCTTTGAATGGCTATGATGGATTTTTTTGATAAAGACTAAAATAAAAGAAATTGTTTCCGCATCAACATTTGACTACCTATTAGCTGTTATATACTCTTTCTGTGTAACCGTAGATATTTATCAACTTCTGGTCGTCATGCCTGATTATGAAATCAAGCAGATAGTTAGGTTTTGGATGATTTAAGATTCTTACAAAATGGTTGACGCTTGTCAATAAAAAGAATTACTGTAAGCACTGACGATGAATAAGTTAGCGCGTCGTGTATGTTTTAGGTTCTGAAATTATAGAGCCAAAAAGGCTAAAATTTTAAACATTAAAATATAACCTTTGAATATTCATTATTCATAATCAGAGGAATTCGGTAGAAATTAAATTATCTGTCTTAAATGTATCGATGCATACATATCCTGAGAAGTATGTATACAGTTGGTGTATCTAGTATGCAAACAAATGATGTGAATCCTATGTATGCATTCTAGTTTAAAAGTTGCATTGTAAATCTTCAGTATAACACAGTCAAGAGTCTCATTATACTTATGATTTAGAAGACTTTGATAGTAATTGAAACTTTCTAGTTGGAATTATATTAATGTCAAGAAGCTATAAGTATTTATATCAATTTTTCTAGTTTTTTTTTCACTCCCATTTTTATGGATACTTAAATAAATTTAAAAATTAACGGTGAACAAATTTTAGATGAAAATAACTTAATTGAAAAATCATGACTATTAAATTAAAACTTCAATTAAAAAAATACTTTTTAAATAAAAATATAAAGTGCTAATTATTCTATTAATTAATTACTGAATTATTCAAAAGTTACTTTTTAAGAAAAATAAAAATGTAATCAAAACAAATTTGAATCTTATATATAAATGGTTAAAACACCAACATACTCAACTATTTTATTCAGAATTGATAATAGATTGCCTCATTTCGTCAATTCCGTAAAAAAAAAAAAGCTTAAAAAGCTCATGAAAATAATTTAAAATTTACGTTTATTTTATTTTATTGAGTCTTATTCAAATATTATTTTCAAAAAAAAAAAAAAAAATCTGGGAGCAGCTCCCGTATACGGCCTAGTGGCGCCATTTTTTTCGCCAAGAAGTCGCCAATAATGCGTGTTTAGGATGTTGTGATTCTTAACCGGAAGTTTTGAAGCCAAACCACGTTAGGCTTATTTCCAAGACTGACAAAATGCAATAGACTATAAGTCAAGGGGTGGCGATGCCCCCTTTTTATTTTAAATAATTCAGATAAATGTTGTGATTATTGACTAATTTTTGAAGCCATGTTAGGCTTAATCCTAGGACTGAGAAAATACACGAGCATAAATCAGGGGAAGGGGGGGGGGGTATTGAAATATTTATGATAAAGATCCAAATGAAACGATTTGTTTAATTATACGTAAAATGAAGCATGACGAAATGCTCACTTGCTTTTAAGTATTGCTCCGATTTTTAAATATGATTTCTTAATTTTATGCTGAATATGTTCTCATGAAAACATTGATATTTTTTTCATTTTAAAAGCATAGTTTATAAAAGTTAATAGCTGTATATGTGAGCTGCTCCTTATAAAAACACATAAAAATACTAAATATGTTCTAAGGTTTTAGGTTACCATAAAGAAGAATACATATGCCGATGACGGCAACCAGAAATTATCGTTTATCGCCAAATTTCTCGCCAATTTGGAGGAGGCCGTATACTGGAGCTGAGCCAAAATCTGCATTAAACAAATGACAATTATGTCTTATTGTCAAAATAATATGATAGAGAATTAAGAAGATTCATTGGAAGGAAATGAGGTAAGCATATTTTTAAGAGAAATAAGGCATGAATTGCCAGATTAGAAAAATTTTCAGACAATATTTTATTTTCCCGGTAGATGACAGCACGAGCGCATTCTGTGCTTCAAAGATACTTCTTGTATAAAGCCGACCACTCCGCCACCAATGAGCAAAGCACTATTGACATGATTTGTTGCCGCCGACTGAAAACACTTTAAAATAAATTCAAACACTCTAAAACTTTCAAATAGTTAGTAAAAAATTGACAATTTTTAACATCATGTCCTTCTGTGTTTTAAGATTATTCAATCTTTCAGATTCTTTCGCAATTCTATGCCTTCCTGTAAATAATGGCAAGCATTTTTCAAAGATACTGTAGGGAAAAACAGAAATATGTATTTTTGTACACTGCTTTTAAAGGAAGGAATCGCACTTTGATTTAAAATATTTTTTAGTTAAACTAATAAAAGTTGCGATAGATGATTTCCACATACATTCATCTTCATTCATTAGTGTAGATGAAATGGGTTGGCATTTCGAATACAAGTAGCAAAATCAGACATGTTGAAAACAAATTTAACAATTCAAAAAAACGATGTTAACTCAACAATTATGTTCATACTCTTTAAAAAAGTAAGTTCGCCTCTCATGGATTAAAGGACACTCTGATGTATTAGAGGAAGAAATTACCGATAACTTGTAACTTAACCAAATAAGTTATTCAAGATAATTAGGAACATGAAATGCGACCTTCCTGAATCAGGCCTTAAAAAAATATTTCCTTAAAATCTGGAAAGATAAATGGAATCTTCCAGAGACGGTCCGTTGAACTTTTCTATTTGTATGTCCCTAAAATCATGGTATATTTTAACAAGAAGATTACATTCTTTGCATCTAAGTTGCAGTGAATTGAGTTTTCCAACTGTTTTATCATGAATGACTCTTTATTCTTGGTTAATCATGATTAAAATATAAATCCAAAAATTATTTTATACAGAAATGTGGGAATGCAGATGAATGATTGGTATTATCGTTGAAACTGAAATTATGTCTATAATGATCAATATCTAAGCTTTTACTGAAATATTCACTCAGAATTGTTAGAAATCTATTTTATTTGAATTCACTATCTATCTGTAGCCAGCCTCTGCACCTAATTCGTTTCCGGATATTCAACCTCAGTGCTTTCACGCTTTTGTCTTCTTCCTGAGTATTTTCGAATCCAAACCTCAATGGATATTTATGGAGTACCCGGCAAGTAAGATCTACTTAGGATCTTGTGAAAGATTGTTCAGAGCATTTCTTTTAATGAAGTACCAAATATTTCCACCTCTTTTGGAATTATAAAGATCAACTGACCACATTTTAATTTCTTTCATTTTAGGTTTTCAGAGAAAGGGAAGACGGTGACACCCAATCCATTGCTTTTCAAATACTGGGAGTGGGATATCATCTTCCATTAACTCTCTGTTATCAAAGAACAACACCAAATCATTCTTCGAACTCTTTCACAGAATGAGTGGGCTTCAAATTCTACATTAATATCAATAGATCTTTTTTAAACTCAAAATTTAATCAATCAAAGAAAATGGATCTTTTTAAACTCATCTCCATAGGCTTGACATATGTTTTCTGTTTGTTGCATATGATGAGGCAAAGGTGATTGAAACCACTACGTTACTAAGGGCTCTGTAAGAAAAAAATCTTTAATTTCACTTTGCCTAGTGTAGAAAATTTATCGATTTGGTGAAGAAATAAGTGATGGCAGATATTTTGGTCTTAAATTTTAGGGCTATTCTCAACTGGAAACATCAAATTGTCCTCCGGATAAATTTATAAAGTGATTGGATGACAATCACTATATTATATTAACCGAGCTTCTTTCAACTCGATATTTAAAGTTTGTCACAGGTAATGATCTTTTGTGACTCTTCTCCAAAGGTGCAGCTTATGTTCTTTTGTTCATTGTAGTATCTGTGGGGACAAGGGTCAATATGTTATTATCTGCCCTTAAGAAATCTTTCATTTCACCGCACCAAACATAAAAGCATTTATCGACCTGATGTAAAAATATGTAGTGACTGATATTTCGGTCTCAAACATAAGCAGAAGGTGTATTACCTTGCGTTAATTTTCTGTTCTCAATAGGCAACACAAAAACATCCTCTGAATCTATTCAGAAAGCGATCATATTAACCGAGCTTCTTTTAACTCAACATTTAATCAGCTCGTCCCAGGAATTGGATCTTTTACAACTCATTTCTACAGGTTCAACTTATCTTTTCTTGATCTTTATTGTATCTGTGGAGATAAAGTTGATTTCAATCACTTCGTTACTGTTTATATTACAACTAAAGTCTTTCACCTGTCTGATATAGGATACTTTTCAATCTGCGGAAAAAAATATTGCTCGGAATAAAAGATCAGTAGAGCGTTTAATGAAGATCATGAAGCTTCTACAAGAGCGAAAATGTTAGATCATCATTTTTTGAGAATAATTTTAAATATAGTCATTAGTCACTAAGACATTTTTGATGAACTTTTTCAGTACACAATGTAATTTAGCTCTTTGCTTTCTTGGGCCGCGGTGGCCTGGTGGTAAGGTCTCGGCTTCGGAACCGGAGGGTTTCAGGTTCGTGACCCGATTCCACCGAAGAACCGTCGTGTAAGGGGGTCAGTTGCACGTTAAATCCGTCATGACCAAACGTCCTCCCGCTGGTGTGGTGTGGTGTGGAGAGGGGGGTGCCAGCTCAGGTGTCGTCCTCGTCATCTGACCGTGGTTCAAAATTACGAGGTCCGTCCCAAAATAGCCCTAGTGTTGCTTCAAAAAGGGACGTTAATATAACCAAACCAAACTTCTTTGCTTTCTTAGCCCCCCCCCCCCTCCCAAACACACTAACAGACACACAATTGGATTCTTCTTTAGCCGAAAGGGTGTTTACTCATATATCTAATCAATTCGATTTTTCTTCTTGTTTAATAATAATAATGATTGTTACTTTCATAAAAAATAACTAAAACTTTGTAATTAATGTTATTATTCTTCTTTTAATAAGTTAAGTTTCCGATAAGTGATAAAGATTACCTTGGTGCTGGCTTATCGTCTGAAAAAGAAATTCAAAGTGAAATGATTCCTTTCTTAGGCCATTGATTTAGGACACCAGTTTAAGATTTCACCTGTAACGTATTCTCGATAAGCCCGAATGCTTTTTTTTTTTTTTTTTTTTGCTCTATGCAATCAAGTGAGTCAATAATATGAAGGCCGATAGCATTTTCATTTAGAAAAATATTTCAAATTTTATTACTGTTACCACATGGGAAGTTCGAGCTGAAACATAGCAAGAAATTTTTCTTCAATTATCATAGTTCAAAAGAAATTATAAGATAAGAAACTCCATCTGTAATATTTACCATAAGTACTTGTTTTACAATTGCTTTGGGTGAATTAAATATTGTCTTAGATCATTGATACGATTAAAGGAAAAGTAGATAATTACTTTGAAGATCCTTATACTTTAACTACGAAATCTAGTAATATTATGAAAGTACTTTTGAAAAAGTTTTTTTTATTAGTGAATATAAAAATATAATTTTATTTATGAATGGTTTTTATTTAATGATTTTGTTAATAAAAAAGGAAAAAAGTGGTGTATTATTGTTAAAAAAGTGTAAATTATTTGTATATTACGAATAATTTACAACATTTTGTTTTACTTAAACTTATTTGTAGTTTATATACCCTGTGTAATATGTAAAAGAAAAGTTGCATCTGGCATTTTTACGCTGGTGGCGAAACACGTAAGCTTCGCCACCGCCTTTTAATTGTAAAAATACAACTATAATGTCTAAAATTTTATTTAGATTTTCCCATTATTTATTCAGGAAAACAACCAGTCGTAAAAAATAAGAGGGGTGGGGAGGGATTCTGCTTGGTGGCGGAATCTCAGTTTCAAAACCGGAAATATTTCGGATCACCAGTCCGGGAAAAGAAAAATAATTCCGACGAGGTTGCGAACACCCTTGTGTGCTTAAAAGTTCAAAAAGAAACCGCACCAACTGTCGATCTGGCATCTGACCATAACAGAAAATTATGGATTCGTTCCCAGAATAGACCTTTTAATGCTTCAATAAGAACTTTACACCTTAATGTTTTGCTTTTTCTGCTATCAAATTATATAACCTCTTTCCTTCAGTAACTGAGCTTTCTTTTGAATCAACAAAGATATAATAAATAACTTGAGGTGTTCGTGCATTTTGTGCATTTTTTTAATTGTAGTATCATTGAATGGTTTAATTTTAGCTTACATCTTTAAGAAGCGATAACTTGATGCACATATAGTGCATGGCAGCTAAGGGGTTAATCAACTAATCGATCATAAGGATAATGTATGTCTTTCACTCCTTTTCAAATATGGAATATGTATTAAAGCATCAAATTGAAGATGAAAGTACATCGCTTAAAATAAATTTTAAAAATAGGAATTTCTATATCAAATAGTCAGAAATTAATATGTTAAATTATATTTTTAAAAAGCAAATGTGATCTACAGCTTAGTAAATAAATATATTTTATATTTCTTCATTAACCAGAAGAGTCAACTGAAACCTTTGGTTTTGAGAGAAAAAAATATAAAAAAAATATTAAAAATATAATTTAAATATCTAATTAGCAAATATAGTTTATAAAAATTATTGTTGCGTTAAGTGAAATGTCCAGTTTATACACCAGTAATTAATAATATGCTCTAAAATAATTTATGGTTTTCTGTGTCGTGTTAAGGACATGCATTAAACAATGAAGGTAGTTTCATTTTTATTGTATATCAAGAGATTTTTCTTTAAAAAACTAAAGAGAAAGAAGTGTCGAAAATGTTTCTGGAAATGAAAATTTTCAAAATAAATAAATGAAAAAATGATAATAAAGAAATGAAATCATTAATATAATGAAATAATAATATTGCAAAAAAATAATATAGGATTTTTTTTTTTTCGCTTTTATCTTCTAGAATTTGTGTTTCAGTTTAGTCTATTATTTATTCTATGCGTTTCGCTGAAACACGCAACGCTATTTTCCTACGAAGTATAAATTTATTTTCTATCACTAGATGGCGCTCCGATTCTACATTGGTTACCTCATTAAAGAGACATTATGGTAATATTTATCTTGTAAATATCATACAGTTTCGAAGTCCTTAAAAGATTTTTATATATCGAATAGAATATCTATTACACTGCTAGAACAGGGATTCGATCGAAAAGAAAAGCTGATAAACATACATGTGAATCATCTAATGGAAACTCCTCCATTAAAAGGTTTTAAGGATCTTAAATTTCTCCTAACAACTTGTATGATACAAATTCATAGTAGAAAGCTCTTAAGAATTTCGAACAAATATTTACCTTTAGCGCTTTATTATCTATCTTGATTTGAAAGTTTTTATCAAACGATTAAGTGTTCCATTTTGAAAAAAGAAAATTTTTCCATTAACAATTTCGTAAAAAACAATTAATCTCGAAAAAAAAAAGACTAAATTTTCTTTTGAAGATTAAGGAATGTTGAAAGGGTTTTGCCATTATTTGTTGTTACTCATCTCAGACAACCAGGCACTAAAATAATTGAAAAATCAAAGTGTAAATTAGGGTGGAGTAAAAAAAAAAAAAAAAAAAAAAGGTGAAATTCAATAATAAATGATGTATTTATTTACGTTATAGCAACAGAGCTTAAATTATGTCTGTTATATGGCGACAGATTACACTTAAAGGTAAATTATGTTTGTTGAAGAAGTTTATCGTTTTAAAGAATGAAAATCTATACTATTTAAAAAGGGTGTGTGCTTCCGATGCATGAAGATAAGACATTTGAGCTCTGAATGTGATGAGTGCAATAGGAGTCAAAAGATGTTTAGATTTATTGTTTCAAAATGAAAATAATATTCCATCAATAATGAAAACCATGAATTTCCTGGAAGTTTGCTGAAAATACTACATTTTCGGATAATTGTTATTGCAAGAAACTTTATCTTCAGACTTTCATTATTGAAAATTATTAATAAGAGTAATACACACACACACATAGCCGAAACGTCTTTTGGCCGAATTAAACACGTCGCCGAATAGAAGAAACAATTGAAATCTTAAAACATCGATTTATTTAAATACGGGAGGCATAATTTACGTACAAAAAAAAACTTGATTCTAAATACATCAGTCTACATCGTGACACAAGGCATAACAGTGATCTAAATGTTTTAGAAAAAAAGAAAAAAAATCTACTTTCATTTCTAAAACGAATAATGTTCCTTATTTCGAATCAGATATAGGATCAGAGTATTCCAAAAATTTTTTAAAAAAAGGTGGTAATAAACGGAATATAATGTTTGTATGAAAAGAATTTAGATGAAGTTTATATATTTTTTCAAACAGATTAAGTTGGAAAATTATAAGAAATATTAAATATCTTTCATGGAGCTATGTATCTGATCATTGTTATGATTCCTAGAATGGATAACAGTGAGTATATTCTGATATGAGAGATATGCATACAAATACATGTAGTTCGTCACTGTTCTTAACATTGCACGCAAAAATTACAATTCTCTGAATTTTGGATACCTTAAATATTATAGATAATGACGAGAGACATACTAAGTCAGAAATCATCACTTTTATTTTAAAAAAATATTGTAGAAAAGCAGCACTGGTTGGCGTAAGATGAATTGTTTGAATGATATCCTTCTTTTCCTTATAATAAACAATTTACTTGGAAAAGACTTAAGTGTGCTATTAGATCTTCCACATCAAAGAATCGATTAAACGAAAATCAATATTTTTCTTCATTTTGATGATTGAGAAAAATAATTTCGGAATGCCACTTAGAATAATATTTAAAGAGAAGTTTATTGTTAAAATGCTTTTCGCATTTGATAGACTGGTTCTTGTACAGAAACACGCATCAATACAAGAATGTATAAAAAAAAGATCTGAACTGAATAGAAATTGCTCCAACAATTCCAAATAGATTTAATAAAAAAAAAAATTTTGAGTTACTACAGACATCAAGCAGGCTTTCTTAAAACTATGCTTAAATAAGTTTTAGAGAGATAATTTCTACCACGTTAATCTGAGAGTAAGGTTAAGATTTAATAAATTTGTGATATTATGCTCTTGTGATATTTTGAAATATCACAAAATATAATGTTACTATAGTTGAATTTAACTATAGAGATATTTTACACATCAATTAATGGGAAAATGAAGATTATCAAAAGTAATTCATTTTAAGATATTGATGCAATTCCTTCTCACTTGCAGGTCTCTTGAATCGTGCTAAACCAGAAAGAAAATTTTTTTGCGATGTCTTGCAATAAATTGTAGCATTCGTTATATATTGATAGCAGTGTTGTTTGATCCTATTGCTGAGTTAGAATATAAGAAAGACTCCAAATCTCTTCTGCTAGAAAAACAGTTGAATTTAATTTACATAGATGAAGAAAAAAAATCTATGACTAAAAAAACAATTAGATTTTATTTATATGTGGACAGAAAAATAATTATGCTTGAGGTACAATAACATGTTTAAGATAATTTAGTTTACATATGAAAGAAAGATATATGCTAATTTCAAAACCACGTGCAATATAATAAACGATAATTTTGCCATGCGAGATTATTGAAACAAAAAAACAGAAGTGAACCTTTAATATACAGAAAATTATATCTGTGGTATAATAGCTATTGCATAGAATTCATTTTTTTAATAACAATAGATAAAGTTAAATGTTTAAATTAATTAAAAGTTACGACAAACGAAAAGATCAGTTACATGAACCAAAAGAAAGCCGTAAACTTTTTGACTTAAATGTGAGTGAATCTAATTTAACCCACCATAACTGCCGCGATATATCCGAATCTGCATGTGGGATTCGAAATTGCATTTGAAAATATCTTGTTTGAATTATATTGTCTTAAAGTAAGAATGTTATCAAACTAAAGACGAAATAGTAAGAATAGCAAAGATTAAGACTAGACTAAATTGTGACAAGATCCCTTCTGAAAATTAGACCCTTTGCATGGAGAAAAGATGGGTGTCAACAACGACAAAAAAATGTTTAAAATCATCCCGAAAGGGATCTTAAAAACCAGTCTCAGATTCAAATCCAGTTAAAATTAGAATTGGATGTGTAGCTCAATATCATTTCTAATATTGACTACAGAATTTAATAATGTTCTGTCTGAACAACAAAGAAGAAAATTTAACTGGAATATTTCAAATAGATGAAAACCTCTTTTTGCCTGATTAAAGAAACATAATTAATTTTTTGATATCAAGCGATATTTTGTTTAAGACTGTTTTCCCGGTTAAAAAAATATATGTAAACAGGTATGAGTAATTCTGAAATATGAAATTCTTACTTTTTCTATGTACAAGAATGAAATTCTTACTTTTTCTATGTACAAGAATAATGTATTTTATGTGTGAAATAATAATGTATATTTTTTGTTAAAAATCATTCTTCATCTGCAAATATTTTTAGTATCTCTGACTGATCTCTATTGGATTAATATAAATTCAGATAAAAGTATTGATAAATTTCGAATGATACAATGCTGAGAATCGCTGCCGAAGAGTCAAGAGTAGACTAATTTTTGATATTCGTAATTAAATTTTTAATTAACATCTGTTTATACTGATTATAGTAAGTTACAATTTATAATTCTTGAGTTTTATCAAATCTTTGAACTCCTATTTGAATTCCTGAGATTGCTCTTTTTAAATCTAAAATTCTTTTCTTTTCATAAAATGGTTAATGTTTTCCATATTTCTAAATTTAAATTTCCCGAAGTAATTCACTTATTTATTTACTAAACAATATACTTTTCCTTAATCTTTTTTTGAGAAAAAAAAATCATACATTCTCTTTCTCCAATTGTCAGCTAACGAATCATCTAATTTTTTTCGAAATAAAAACATGACGAGTTTTTGCCCCTAAATAAGAAAATCTATCGACACTAATTTTTTCATTTATTTATGCTTTCAGTTTGCTGACAACTGGTGAAAGCAAATATTCTCACCGATTACCACAAATTGGCCTTCTATTTATGTTTGCTGAAATTAAAGGTATCTTCATCTCATTCAATGTAATCTCGCCTTGAACTGCATTACTCAGCCTCCAATAAAATTTTCCATTCCTTAACCTTTAACACTCCTTTGTCATCCAAAATCTAATTAAATGCTTGTAACTAAAAGTATGTATGTAAATCTAATTAGATGTAAATTCGTTAGTTATATTCTCCCATTAAATTCCTTGAAAGATAACGTAACTACCTTAATTAATAACCGAAATAAATGTGATCTCATTGAAGCTCTGTTTATGTTGTTGGAATACAAAATTTGTATTATGTGTGTTCTAAACTTAAAGGAAGGATGCAACCCTGTGTACTCATAGTAGCGTCAATAGAGTTCTAAAGATTGATGTTTGAAAAATAAAGCGTTATTTATTAAATAGGTGACTACGTTGAGAAATGGATTTTGTTTTGCGAAGTTATGAATTTTTTTTATTTAATAATCTTTATCTTTGATCAGCTTTCTTTATAAAAGCGTTAGAATTATGTTTTTAAGTCTGTCTTTTAGGAAGTTATGCTGATTTTTATATTAGTATTTGCATACGTTTCAATTACTATATTTTGAATCTTTAGATACTATTTTCTCAAATTCTAATCTTTAGTCAAATTTTCTTACTAAAAACTTCATAAATTAAAATCTAATGTATATTTTTTGTACGAATTCGGCATAATAATTTTTCAATACATTCTGCAGTTTTATTGACTAGAGAATAACTAATCTATTTATTTAGAAATATTTTAAAGGTACTTTAGTGTTTCGCAATGTGAAATAAATTGAAAATTTCGTGTTATTTATTAGTCTAATCCCAATATTTAAAGAATGCATGTAAATACAGCTTATTTTTTATTTCAGGAACTGGATAATATATTTCCTAAGTTATATGCAAATGTTTAAGTAAATAATTTTATAAACTTTTAAAGTAGAAAATTTTTACTTAATACCTGTTTTTCGCCAAATAATAATAAAATAAAAAAAAACACCTTTTCCCAATTTTTACCAAACATTTGCCATTTAATTGGTATATTTTGACTCCATAGATGTTTTTTAAAATCTTTTTTATGCAAATGTTTAAAAATATAATTATTTTTGAATGTTTTTCAAAAAAAAATGATCCCGAATGTAGTCACATACCTTTAATTAATGTGGCATGGATTCTGGAGCTTGTAATATCTATAGAATAGACATTAGACTGTTAAACTGCCGTAAAATTTCAAAATACAATATTTTTATGAATATACGAATATATAAAGGGAAAAAAAATACGCGAGTTAAGTATCCGCTATTATACTGGGACAGGGCAATTTAACAGATGGCAATTATGATCAATATTTGTTGCAAAACAAATGTACATTAAAAATTCTTTTTATTATGCTTTAAAGCTCAATTGCTCTCAAAAATTAATTCGTTGTTTAATGCCCTGTTAGTCGTAAACTCTTAAAAGATAATTCAATTTCAATGAGTAAAGTTTTGTTTGACAAAATTTTTGTTTCAAAATTGGATTCATGCTGCTAATATTAATAGAACTAAATTGCATTCATTTAACTCCCACAAACTCTTAATATGTAAATACAGGAAAAAAAGAAAAGTTAACTTTTAAAAACTAATTCAATTGTCCAATAAGTTTTTTTTTCTTGAGGGAGGGACAATATCCTATTTATATTTTCTCATATGAACAGAATGTATAGTAACCATAAAAAATATTGTTGAATATTTACGTTTTAGTTATTCCTGAGTTAATTTGAGAATTATGTTTATATCTGAGCACGATAAATCAAAAACGTTTTGAGTTTTTCAGGTGAAATTAGTTATGTCCTTTACTTTATGTCCTCTATTTCAAATGTCCATAGAATATGACCTCTACTCCATGCTTGTAGATTTTTATTAAACTATGAAGAGAAACAATCCAGAGGAACATTATTTATACAGCTATTCGAATATAGGTTAACACGGTAATTACAAAGATAAGATAGTTAGATGGACAAAATTTAATGCACAGATTGAATATCTAAGTTGTAGATGTACATATCAGATACGGAGCCAAATTTGTCATGGGCTTGACTGTCTGTCCGTCTGTATTGTTACATGCACATAGACGTGATAACACAAATTCATTGATTTAAATATATAAAATTTGATGCATGATTTTTTGATTACAATTTTAGCTCTGTCTAAAATTTTTTTAGAAAAAGGTATCCAAAATAATCTTCTGTTTTTTCTGGTACTTGTGTATTAACAGTATACAAGGTATTAATCGCTAAAAAAATCGAAAAAGATCGCACTCTAATAGGTTCTATTGTTCCCCAATGGCAATTACTAATATAAAAATACATTTAGTAAAGAGTATTTGAGAAAGTTTCGGAAGAACCTTCCCTCTGGTTCATTTAATAAGATTCAGTGTTAATGTGCTGCATTATTACATATCAGCAGCATTTCTTAAAATCCATTCTTTGACGCATAAAACGTTTTTTACAATGCAAAACTCATACTTCCGGGGAAATAAAGCTCTTAGCAAAATGTGACTTAGTTCTTTTCGAAAGAAATTTAAATCCAAAAGGTGTAGGGTTTATAAAGTTATATGTGCATATAAAATAAAGCAAAGCCGGGATCTTTTGGCACGCAGAATACTTTCGAATAAAGAGAATTTTTCTCGTGGCGTATTTTTCAAGACGGAATAAAAAGTAAAGGTAAGTGCATTTTGATGGTACGGTTTTCTTTCTAAAATTCACCGTAGATAACGCTCAGCTTGTGAATTGGTTGAATATTTTATCCGCCTAAGAGGGTGGTAGAGTTGCGTCTTTATTCAGCTGATAGAACAAGGGTATTACTGCATATTAGAAAAAAATAATAATAATTTGTTTTGTTTTATTCATTTATATTAATCCCATCGCATGTAATGACGCACTCGCATCCAATTGCTGAAATTTTTATTTTAAATCTGCAATTAAATGAAAGTATTAAATGCAAAAATAATTTAGAAATGTTTCAATATCTTAAGGCTCTTTACATTATAATAGGAATTAAAATATTAATAAATGCACCAGACAGGACGTGTCATCTAATTAGGAAATTAAATAAATTCGTATATCAAGGGGTTAACAATTATTACCAAAATTTCAATTATACTATTGTGTCATTCTGAATTCAAAATAGTTGTCTAGAAATCTTTCAAGAATCTAATCACATCTCAATGATAATAAACTAGCAATTATTCTTTAGAAATTCCAGTAGTTTTTACATTATATAACTTTAATGTCAGAATTAATTTTAAATCTGCGAAATTAAACTTTTTTTATTAATTGATATAAGAATAGGAAATAGGACTGGTATTATCCATATAAAAATTCCACTTCTTGATATTGCGTTTTTAAAATTATCTGGATAAATGCAATATATCAATCCTTTTATAATATTGAATATGTAAAATGGAAAGTTATTTTTTTGCGGGAGTATTAAATATTGTAACGGTACAGAAAATAAGAATTTGAACTGTTTAGAAAAATAATTTATCTCTACTTCTGGGATTGGAAACCTGTTAGGGTAGATGATTTAATTTATAAAGAAAAAAAATTATTTTAATAATGGAAACAAGAGGAACAAAAGCTAAAAAAATTTTTTTGGTCTCAGATTTACTGCAGATAAAATGCCTTATTTGTAATAAGACATTTATAACAGAGCTGTAGATAAATAATTGAATACTAATAATTGTAAAGATCGACCTCCGTTTAGTTGTGAATATTCGTTTCTTGCAAAAGAGGGCATCAAAATACATTGGCTCCCAAAATTGAGTATACACTATACTCTTTCTTCTTTAATTTTATTCTTTTTGATCTTAACATTCCTATTTAAGGCTAATATTTATAATAACGACAAAATATACATTAACAAAAGCATTGGGCTAAAAAACAAAACGGAGGAATCAATAATATTTTTATTACAGTAATTTTCATGTCAAAGTTACAAATTCCAAAGTCACAACATTGAGTATACACGTTATAAAATATGCGCCTTGATAACTACTATTTATTTTCAAATGAATAAGTAAAATAGTTTTGTTACTTTAATTGGCAATCATCGATTTCCATGCGAAAACAAACGTTTTGGTTATCATATTGAGCTCCAGAAATGAAACAAATGCTGACATTCGGAAACTTGTTATTCGATTGTCTGAAGATGGTAAATCTCTACGAAAATTGCAAGGGAAATTCAACGCAGTCACGGATGCGTTCAAAGAATTATCCAGAAGTATAAAATGTATGGACAAATTGCTAATAAACTTGGAAGAGGAAGAAAAGAAATCCTCAGTGCCACGACCAAGAGAAGAGTTATTCGAGAGGTAGAAAACAATCCTAAGGCGAGTGCTACAAAAATTGACCCTTCTACTTCAAGAACAATTGGAAAGTGTGTTTCTGCAGAAACAATTCGAAGAGTAATACGGAAAGCAAATTATAATGTAGCAATTTATATCGCATAGCCAGAACAAAACCAATCATTTCCAAAGTAAATGGAGAGAAGAGAATTTCATTTGCTATAAGTCATATTTCAAAGCCTCCTGACTTCTGGGATCATGTAATATTCAATGACGAAAGTAAGTTCAATGTTTTTGGTAGTGATGGTCGATGTTATGTTTGGAGAAAGCCCAATTCTGAACTTCTTCCTAAAAACATCAATCCTTCTGTCAAGCATGGAGGTGGTTCACTTCTTGTATGGGGCTGTATGTCTGCAAAAGGAGTGGAAAATTTAGTTTTCATTGACGGAATCATGGACAAAATTAAATATATGGATATGTTGAATAACAATTTAAAACAAAGTGCCCAGAATTTGGGTTTAGGGTCAAGTTTTCTGTTTCAACAAAATAATGACCTGAAACATACAGCTGAAATAGCTAAGTTATGGTTGTTATATAATTGTAAAATGCAATTGCACACCCCTCCTCAATCTCCAGATGTCAATGTGATTGAACATTTGTGGGCACAATTAGAAAATCAAATCAAAAACACGATATTAGGGGCAAGGAACACTTAAAAAGAGTATTACAAGAAGAATGGTCGAAAATATCCCCTGAAAAACTCAAACTCTTGTCAACTCAATGCCACACCATTTACAAACTCTTCTAAATGCAAAAGTATATGCAACAAAATATTAATTTATCTTTTTCTCTTTTTGTTGACATATTTTGCTAGATGTATACTCAATTTTGCGACTTTGGAATTAGTAACTTTGGCATAAAAATTACTGTAAAAAAATATTGAATCCTCTGGTTTGTTCCTTAGCCTAATACTTTTTTTAATGTATATTTTGTCATTCTTATAAATATTAGCCATAAATAGGAATGTTAAGATCAAAAAGAATAAAATTAAAGAAGAAAGAGTATAGTGTATACTCAATTTTGGGAGCCACTGTAAATCAAGAAGAAACAGGAAAAAATCCCATTAATATACATAGAAAATAGTTGTAGAATAGAACATTAAATGTAAAACTATGCAAGTTTTTATGAATGAATATTTGGGTTTTTGGCCTTAAAGAAAAGTTCAAAATATGACTGATAGACAAATAATAAAATGGCTACAAAGTTAAAAGAAACTGCATAATTAGCACAGTAGCACAAATGTTGGCAGAATAATATTTTTTTGTGATATGCTGTTTGCTCTGAACAATGTTTTAATCCTAAAAGTGTCGTATATTCAACAAATTTCTTATTTGCGTTATATATATATATATATATATATATATATATATATATATATATATATATATCTTTCTCTTTCAGAACAAGAATTCGGTTACATTTTGCGCTGCGTTGTCAATCATAGGAAAATTCTTTAGAATTCCCGAATTTTAAGCAAAAACTTGGATGCGTCTAACATCGGATCTAAATTTTTTTTAGATTATTGTATTTGGAAATTTTAGTAACCACAGAAAATGCTAAAAAACGTATAATTTTGCATTCTTTTAAGGTTTTTATACTGTTTTGACAGTTTTTCACTTATGATGATCATAATTGATATGTATTTATTATCTTATATTTTATATTTGTGAATGAATGATTCCATATTTGTTAAAGTATTTAATAAAAATGTTAAAATGTTTGTACTGTATTTATATGCTGCATCTGTATTGCGATTTTCACCAAATAAATGTCATTGGTGATCTTATGTGCGCTAAAAATTCTTATTTCCTAGAAGTCTACTATCACTCCTCTGAATTTTTCGGTGGAATTCGGCAACATTTTTTTGCAAATATCGGTAGCGATGTTGCTACTGATCATCAGACGCCAATTCTTGTTTTCTGCTGCCCAGTTTTTTCTTGAATACCTCAAAAATTCTTCAGTTTTCTCACTACATGCTTATATCAAATTAAAGAGTGTAAAATTCCTTACATTTTCATGCTTTAATTTTCCTTCAGGTTTGAATATTTTTGCAGATAAAGGGTTCCAGTGACTTTTCATTTTCAGTAATTTGCGATCCCCGGAATCCACAAATCGGCATGTTACCTACATAAAAAAAAAAAAAAAAAAAAAAAAAAAAACTTTTAAGAATGTGCTTTCATTAAAAAAAATTCGTAGTTGAAACATCATTTGTTATTTTTTATTCATTTTCTACATCTTCCACCAATTCACGACACTATATTTTTGCGATTTTCTCCTATTAAACGTCATTTAGGACCCCATGATCTTGTATGGTGATTTTTCTACCCTTTAGATGTCTACTTTCACTTCTCTGAATTTGTCGGTCGAATTCGACAGCACCCTGCAGAATACTTAGGTATTTTATAGAATGCCGGTGATTTTTAGGCGAAGTATGAAATATGAGAATTACTGTTCACCTTCCTTCGACATTGTATATAATAATTAGGAATTATATAGTGAGAAAGCATAGAAAAAAGTGTTAGTAATAATACTATTATTATATTAATTTATAAACAATTATTGCCTGAAACATCGTTTTCATCATTTTTACTAGCATGGTTAAGAAGGTATGAATTTTTGACGAATTTTGTTTACGCAGGTGCATAATTGGTTCCTTTAAACAAGCACAAAAGGTAGAGCACAAATCTTTTAGGTAAGTATGTAATCATCATGTTGGTTTAATCCACCATCGACTGCTATGTCATATTTTTTGAAAATTTTTTTTTTCATTACATCAGAGATGGATTTCATACTTTGCAAATTTCATGTTTAATATTCCATAAAATTCCTATGAATTGTTGGACATGCTCAACCGTTTCGTTATATACGCCAGATTTTGGCATTTTATAAAATTTTCGAGGTATTTCATAGAAATCCCTTGACATTTTAGATGAATAAAATTTGATATATGAGCTTCACATCAGATTTGAAAAAATTCTATCACATTTTGAATGAAATTCCATTTTCTGGAAGTTAGTTTGTCCTACTGTTCGAATATAAGTTAACACAATAACTACAAAACGAAGAGAACTAGATAAATAAAATGTGTTTCGCAGTTTAAGCATCTAATGGGTAGATATGTTTCAGCTTCGAAACCATGCCCGCCAAAGGATTGATCACCTGTCGGTCTGTACTTTCACGAACATGCAATAAAACAAAAACGCAAGGACTTACATGTATGAAATTTATTAAGTGACCGCGTGATTTTAATTGTAGTTTCATTTCATTCTATTGGAAAAAAGCGTCCAAATATATCTTCGGTTTTATGGCAATTCTGTATTTAACGTATCCCAGAGATTAATCGCTGAAGACTGCACGCTAATAGGGCTCTTTCGTAATTATCATTCGTTATTGACAAGCAGTTAAAATTACATAAGTACAGGGTGTCCCACAAAGTAATAGTTACAGATTCGGACAGAACATACCAAGATGAGTATTTTGATATATAAATGTTTAGTCCCCGAATATAGCGTCATAGTCTAATCATACGAAGAATGTTAGTTACGAGTCAACCAGTTTGTATTCCAAATTACGATGCATAAGACTATTGCAGAACATGGAAACTTCCCTCGGTGACTGTGCAATTTGCGGATGAGAGGACGTTTGCATGTGAATATGCAAATTCCTGCTACGGCACATAAAGCTAGAAAATAGGTTTGATGAGAATGAGTCGCGAGTTATTCGCTAAGAAATTACTGTGCTGTACTGTACGTAATCGTTGTGGTTCTGAAATGAGCAAATATTCGCATTATGAGTAATAATTCCCATTCTTGCACGATAAGTAATTATTAGTTTATGCAAAATGGTGCTAGACCACACCGAAACTTCGCTCTCTTAGCGGAATATTTTAACGATAACTGATCGGGTTGAATTTCATTACGAAAACAGGTAGTATAGAGTGGCCTCCTTACTCCCCGGATCGCAACCCGAGCGATTTTTCTATGGGGAAATCTGAAAGACATGGTGCATCTCACACAGCCCTGAACATTAGACAACTTGAGAGCAGCAATTGAAACCGAGGTTAAGGAAATTGGAACAGATGTTTTGCAGAAAACAATTGCGAACTTCATTTCCAGACTTCGCCATGCCATTTTTTCAAATGGCTGACATTTCAAAAATATGTTGTACTGAAAGTTCTTAATAAATACTGACTTTCACTTTTTTTTCTTTCCCATTTTTTAAGGTTTTTATAACATAAGCCTTGCACCTTAATTAGACTATGACTCTATATTCGGGAACACCACATGTTATACATCAAAATATTCGTCTTGACATTTTCTATACGAATCTGTAAATATTAGGCGTTGCACACCTTGACGGACACTTTGTATATTTATTAAAGAATTGTGTGAGAAAATTTCGGAGTGATCATTATCCCCTGGTTTATCTGTATGGTAGTATATGCAATATTCTTTGAAAAAAAGTTGCTTTCGATGATTGAAGAAATAATAATAACAATAAAAAAAGTTAAAAGTTTTGTTCAGATTTTTTTTGGATTTTCTTCCTTTCTCTCTCAAGATAAAAAGACTCGGAGTGTATAGACAGTAATATCTCAAAGTGACACTATAGGTGAGAACAACGAAAACTGATTAAATCGGGTTTTTCATACTTAGGGAATTGCTACCTAAATACATGGAATTTTTTAATTATTTCGAGGCAATGGTTAGGAAAACTGCTGGTTGAAATATAAATATGCAATAAAGAATGTAATTTTAATATATTCTGATTTCATTTAATATGAACAATATCTGAAGTGAAAAATTGATAACAAATTTCGACATTTATAAATATGAGAAGTTTAAATAGTGTAAAAATAAAATCGATTCACAATTCTGATTCTTGCAAAAATAGTATTTACACGTAGAACAAACATTTACAGAATTTCAATATTTCTCAATATGAGATCTCTAACATAATGTATGATTCTTTAAAGTGATCTTTATACGTTAAAAAAAGGGGTGATTAATTGATTAACTTTTTTTTTCCGTAGAAGAGCCATTTTCAACTAAATTTGGTTTAGCTTAATTAATTAATTTAGTTTAATTAATTTTAGCTTGGTAATAAAATATTATTAAAAGTAGAAAATAAAACACCGTTAAAATTACTGATATAACTTCAAAGTGGCTGACTCGTTTAAAATGAGATCTTAAAAAAAGAAAGTGTTAAACAGTTGTTTAATTTGTATAAAATGTATCACAATTAAGAAATCAAGTTTTAAAAACCGCCGTTAAATGCAACTAAAAAAGCAAAAGGTCGGCGTCCTGACGTTGGAGTAGTGCGTCTTCCCCGTTATATGGACGTCCCGGGTTCGAGTCCCGGCTAGGGTATGGTTGTTCTTCTTCTGTGTTCTATCTGTGAGGTGTGTGAATGTGTCCCCCCCCCCCACTGTAAAAAGGGGTTGAGTAAGCGAATGTGATGCGTGAGTACCTAAGACGTACTCTTGGCCATAGTTGGCGCTTCTAAAACAAGAGATGCTCTCTCGGCTTAAAATCGTTAACTTCGCCAGCTGGTTTGTGTATGACACGTGCCGTTAGAAACAACAACAACAAAAAAGCAAAAATCATTAAAAAAATTTAAAAATATTTTAGTGCCGTTTTTCATCCATTATGTTTTGTAATGATTCAAAGGATTTAAGAAGAAAGGGGAAAAAAAAAATTCTCTATATGGGAATGAAGAACTAAATATATTTTATCTAAAACAACATTAGAAATAAACTGTTTACACCAAAATATAATATGTTTTTTTGATTCGGAGTGGGGATTCCACAAAATCTCGAGTTCATATTTTTTTAACAATTACAATATTGTATATTTCGCATAAAAAAAAGTAAAAATGACTGATTGAAGAGTTTTCGATAATAGAAGGACCATTATTCTGAAGTATGTAAATTATTCTATTGGTTTTACTATTTTCGAACAAAACTCCGAGATAATCTTGCGCGTAACAATCTAATGCCCCAATCCGCCGACCGCAATTCAGTTGACCGCCTTACAGTCATCCCATCGATTATCTGGAGTATTCGCAGTTGGGCTCCGCGGAGGAAAATAGGGCGTACAATAAAAATGATAGAGTTGCTCCTTCCAGAAATTAGCTCATGGCTGGGGATGACTATGTCAGACAACATTCCTCCTATTATGTCAGAAGTTGGACGGTGATGGTATATTGCTTTTAGTCGCCTGACAATTACAAGTAGGGCTGAGATTGCTTTCTTGACGACACCGAGCAGTTGCAAATAGTTTGGATGTCTTTCAATATCGGCATATTTGAGGGTTACTTTCAATTTTAATTTTAAAATATAACCAAATGCATGATACGAAGTTAAATTTTTGAACTAAGTTTCAGAATTCTTTTTTTCACCCTCACTTTGTTTGTTTCACATGTTATGTTGATTTTAGATTAAAATACATTTAGTCCTTGATTTTCATCTAGATAATCTTTTATCAGTAATCGTTACAAGACTTGATGGGCGAGAAACAACACCTAAATATTTACATTTTTTTAAATGCATCTTGTGTTTTTGTTTGCATTTAATTGTTTTTTTAACTTGATTTTTTATTTATAATACAAACAGACAAATTTTATACAAACAGAAAAATTGTTTTACAATTTCTTTTTCCTTTTTTTAAAAAATTCTTAAATCACATAAAGCATTCATTTTGGTGTCAATAATTTTTTTCACCAAGAGGAAATTAATTACAAGATGAAATTAATTAATTAAGCTAAAAATGGCTCCATTTGCGCCAAAAATCCAAAGTCAATCCATCAACTCTTTTTTAACGTATAAAATATGAAAAATGACTTATATATTCTTAAAGAACATATTTTTAGTGACCGCTTATAGAGTAATATTAATAATCTATAAATATTTGTTTTTGGAGTAAATCCTACTTTTGCAGGAATGAGAATTGCTAATAGATTTTTTTTTATTTTATTTAAATTCTTTGATATTTAAAAATGTCGAATTTTGTCATCAATTTTTCCTTCATACCTTTCTCAAAAATCTACCATACTTATAGGCCTTTTTATTGTTCTGTAAATATGCCATTATAAGTCAAATGGTCTCAAGTTTGTTTTAAATCCTGATATTGTTCAAATTAGGATCCATTCACCAGATTAGGGTTCAAAATGTATGATATAAAATTATGTTCTAAAATAATTTATCATTTATACTTTATAATATGTTTACAGTTATGTGATATTTAATTTATAAACTCTATTTTATTATCTTTCAAATATCATTTAATTAATTAATTAATTAATTGTTTTGTTAAATTTTGATTTTACTTAAGAAACTAACGAATTTTTAGGAAAAATTGATTTCCAGGTTCTATAATATTTATGACAAGGAATTATAAACCTTTCTCAGATTAAGTATTAGGAAATATTAAAAATAAAGTATTTAAAAGCACAATTTTATTAGTGTACTAATAAATATAAAATATTTTTTTCATGAAATATATTTAGAAATTGGGCTAACAATCAATAATTGAGCTACTAACAGTCTACCATATGTATGGGCATGTTGTTCTGCAAATACTCTATCGCGAGGCAAGTATTTTGAAGTTTCTTTTAAATTCAAATATTATCCTAATCATCAATAAATATAATCATCCACAGACGTCTGTAAGTCGTTCGGAGCTTAAAAGAATCTTCATCCCTTTTATATGGGTCATTATCTCATGCATAAATCCAACTTCTATTTTCGCATCAAGCAGCTCAGTCAGAGTTTCTTTTATATTTAAAGTGCTTAGTTTGTCGGTGGGCAAATAAACATAAACATAATAAATAATGTTTATGCTGATTCATTATACTCTTACTTCGTTTATCAAATTGATTAATTTATTTCGGCGTTTTTTTTTAAATTTTATATTTGGCATTGTACTTTTATGTTAATGAACTATATTTGTTTTAATCCAATTTCAGTGATTCATTTTGATTAGATTGTTAGTGAACATTATAGATAGAAAAGATTCCATTACAAGGAAACAAAACGTCTAATGTTGTTATATATTTACATCTAAATTGTACTCCAAATGATAATTTTTGAAAAATTTCTTAAGCTGATGTACATGATATTTTCCTAATAAAAGATTCCTTAGCTAATTTCTCATAACTATATATAAACAGCATAACAGCCAGTCTAGACGACACATTTTCCACTTCAATTAGAATTCAAAACATACAATAGAACGACCTGTCTTCAAATAGCCTTCATCAATCTAACTAAGCTCAATAATCTTCATCAATCTTACTATAGCTAGATATACTGTTCGGAAAAATTCAAGCCCAATTATCAGGAAAATATTTCATTATAATTTTATAATATGAATAAGGCATAAAAGTGTACAGTTAATCCGAATGTTAAAATTCAAAGAAACAATCAACTTAACTAATCGTCTGTAATGTTACATACCACCAAACGACGATTGAGTAGAAACGTATTGTGCACGAAATAGATAAGAATTTGATATGTGCACATTTAAGACAAATTTTAAATTCATGATTTAAAAATTTAGTGGTTAATAAAAACAGTTTTTCATATAGATTTGGAGAGAAAATAAGTATGACCTCTTTTTCTATTCAAATAATAAATTCCTTTTAGAATATTCAGTTTGCGAAAGACATTTTCTGTCTCCAACTGTAAGTTAATTTGCAGCGACAAATTTAATTAGTTTGCTTTCAGTGACTGAGGGCTTTGAATTACTCTGACACCAGAGCATATATTCGTGTCAAAAACTTAGTCAGAGAATTCTACAGTTTTGCTCGAATATTTTTTTCTGATGTCAAGCGCAGGAAAGCATTTTTGTTTATACGGTTTTTGAAATTTTATAACTGAAAACTTTCATAGAAACTTGCATTATCAGGTTTTAAATATTTAATTAGCAGCGTTCTTCCGTTTCGAAATAATTATGAGAAGCTAATAATATTACAAGGAAATTTTCTTGTAAATAATTGCTCGTAAATGCTTGTAAATAATTGTTCATTGTTTTATCTAAGAATTATTTATGCTCTTTAAATTAGAGAAAAACACCGTTTATAAATGCCTCATTTATATATATGTTAAATTTATACAGGATTTAATTTATTTTATTAATCATTTGAAAAATTGTAACAGTAAAATATTTTTTTTTCTATGACGCGAAGATGCTATTATATGATGTTTTTCCTACTTCTAAAACGAGAAATTGTCTTACCTATTATTTCTCCAATTCTATTTAGGTGATACTTTTTGTAAACACAAAGGTGGGATAGCATCTTTTTAATCAAACAATTTTCGATTAAAGAAAGCATGAAAGTTAGAGAATCTGGAGGCATTGCATGAAGGGACAATTGGGAACTGACAAGGACAAGGTCACTTCACCGTACTGATCTGTCTGATACGTACGACATTTTTGAATATCCACATTTTTTTCTGTACTGGTGTTTTGTTTGTCTCTTAATAACACTAAATATTTCGAATATATAAAACACTTTCAAACAAAAATAAATAGCAGGATTAAAAAAAGGATATTCGAATTTAAACTCTGAAAACTGTTCCTATTATAGGAAAAAATATATATAGTATATATCAGAGACTGTGCGCCAGATTCAGGCAAATTTTACTTGAAAGAAACGGCATAGAAATTACGGAAACGTAAAGTATTTAAAAACTAAAAATATTAAAATAAGCTATGATTCAAATAAAGTGTGGATGATTTCAAACAATTTTTCCGAGTAACTCAAAAAACTAATAAAACTATGAACAACAAGAATAAAGTTTAATTTTATTTGTTACTAGTTTATTTTAATTTTTTCATATACGAAGTGTACAAAGAAAAAGTATTTCTATCATCAAAAAATTCGAACTCTGCCCTCTGTGAACACGCTAATTTAAAAACGTTTTGAGCTAGGCGGCTGAAATTTCATATACAGTCTCTACTCCAAATTTGTGGATTTCTAGCAAAATTTTAATGAAATCCATTCAGAGAAAGTCTGCTTGTCCGGCTGTCCGGACACATCAAATTTCGAACAAAATCCGTCATGGTTCTACTCTACTTTCGCATGCATTTGAGCGTGATAACTCAAAAACGCAACGACTTAAATGAATCAGTTTTGGTGTGTGACTGCAACTGTAATTGTCTAATTATCAAATTTCGGTTTTGATCGGTCGGAAAAAACACACACCCCAAATAGACATTCAGCTTTCCGATGCATTAATATTAATTGCATCCCAGCGATTAATCGCCAAAAAATTGCTAAAGATTACACTATATAAGGCTCTTTAGTTACCGTAGTTTGCCAGTAGCCATGCGGTTAATAAAATACAAATACATTTATTTGAAAGTATGTTAGAAAATTTCGGAGATATTGCTGGTACTGTTTACAGTTTGTACATTCCATAATATTTTCCCCCTTCCTTGTTATAATGAGAAATCTTGGAATTGATTTTAGAAATGAGATTTATATCTACAAAAGAATTTTTATTGCTGCATATCTCCAAGAAAGAAAAAAATTATTTTTTAAGAAACATAATTCATTTAAAAATGCATAATTGCTCTTTATTTAGTACCAAATATGCGATAATTTTCTACCATTTTTTAAAAAAATTTGAAGTGCAGATAAGAGCTATTATCATTCATTTTCTACAGCTGGTATATTTTTTTCTATAAGAATAAATCCATAAAGAAAGATACAGGATATTTTTATAGTTTAAAAAAATTGTGATAGCATTGTCGCCGATTTCTTCCCTATATTTCAGAGAAATCTCTTCCTTTGACCCGGAAACTTAACCCGATAACCTGCTCCAGGAATCCAATACTGTTTCTGTATGCATCATTATTCTCGGCGCAGACAGTCGAAAAATGTTCGCCGTGCTGTATGGAATGTAGGGATGATGGGACAGAAGAATGTGCCAAAAAGGTCGCCAAGGCCACTTTCTTCCCTGTCAGTCGAACGATGGCTGCTGTAATGAGTTATGCATTCCGATGCCAATCGATGAAATTGACGACCTGGCAAATGAAAAATAGTCCATCCAGTTTGTAAGCATGTCTAACAATGGCCAACTTAAGAGTATTAACAACTTATGCAAATTTATTCGGTAAAATCGTTATTGAACAAAAAATCTATTCAATCGAAATTCTTTTGGTATAAATATATATACAGATTAAATATGGATATAAAATTATTTATAAAGAGGAGAAAATATAATCATCAACTGTTTTTACTTTGTCGTATACGAAGTACATAAAGAGGAAGGACTGCAATTATCAAAAAAAAGTCGCCCTCAAGATTTTGAAGAACTTTCATATTTCAAATTTCCATCAGCATAAAAAAACACAGTTTTTAAATCTTGTTTGTCTATCCATAAACAAGGTAATTGAAGAACTTTTTGAGCTGACATAAAATTTTGTATGTGATTTTTATATTAAATTTGTAGATTTCCGACAAATTTTGAGCGGAATGATTCAAATGAAATTTGTCTTCCAGTCTGTTCGAATATAAGTGAATATGATAAATGCAAAATGCCAGATTTTTTATCAGTAAATTGTTACACAGTCTTAACATAAATTATATATCCGTATAAAATATTGAACGAAATCTGTCGACGGATTGATCATCTATCCGTCCGTACATTTCCATATATGTAAATGTTATAACTCAAAAAATAGAATGTCTCAGCTCTTGTTATTGTTACTAAAATTGTAATTTTAGGTTAAATTTTCATTTCAGTCAGTTGAGAAAGAAATGTCTAAATATGGACCCGTTTTTTTTTTCATTATATTCTGAAGTCGAAAAGCTATGAGCTGAATTTTGAAAATTAAAAATCCGACCTCTTGGGACATTCAGCATTTCACGTACCTAAGATATATAACTTTTATGCATTTAGTTAGAGAGATTACACTTTTATTAAGGAATATGGGAGACAGTCTCAGAGAAACCACTCCCTCTAACTTCAGCTTAAGCTTGAACAATGAGAACGTGGGAGAGGGTAACAAAGACCGTCATCATCTATATCACTCCCTTAGTTTATTCTATATCCATGACCTGAAATTTTTTTTGAAAGACTGAATCGACACGCAATTCCCAAAACATCAATCAACTAAATTCAACTTTATTTTGTATTCGAATTCTCTATCACATCATCTATTTTGCTGACATTTCAGAATTTTCTGATAGTTTACTCAAGTCTCAAAAGCATTCAAATTCTCAAATGATACTCTCAGATGTAGGCTCATTTTTTTTTCATGGTTAGCGTGGCAACTTAAATCTACTGTTACGTGGATTGGAGACCTGGTTATTTTTGGTTTGATCCTTCGATTTTGATAGCTCAGTAGGCTTATTTATTATTAGATGAAACAGTATTTAACCATGATACAATTGAATTACTGACGATGATATTCCTTGAAAATAGATACGGAAGTTAGCGGGTGTTGCATTTGAACGTCCAGATGGAGGATCTTCTAAAACTATAGGGGATATAATAATAGAAACTGGTTTCTTTGCTTAATTTTGCTGGATTTTAAGTTTTATTTTAAAGCAAGAGACGCGCGTCATACATATGACGAAACTAAATCCAATGACATCGATAAGAAAAATTAAGAGCCAACAAAAGTTATCCGAGCAGATAAGAATGTGTTTAATTCAGCGACAGGAATATTCCCGAAGCCTTCTCCCATACTACCTAATGTGTATTCTGTCATACTACCTAATGTAATGTGTGGTGTTATTCCCTTTACCCACAATAAATTGGGGACCTGGGATAAGCTGTGAGAGCCTCTAGTGTTTACAGTTTTTTTCATAGTCCTCACGTGAGCACTTTATTTCATAGTATAGTGAGTGTTAAATTCTATGTATACTATAAATATACATTTTGGAGATCTTTTTTTCAACTGATCTGATATCAAATTTTGGCACGAAACTATAGTTTTAGTCATCAGATCTCATATCAAATTTCATTTAAATTTGGAGGGGGGGGGGGGCGCCAACTCAAGTGTCGTCCTCCTCCTCTGACCACAGCCCAAAATTACGAGATCCGTCCCATAATAGCCATAGTATTTATTACTTTAAAACGGAACGTTAATATAATTAAACTAAACTAGTTATTAAGATTGTGCCATAAAACGGTGCAAGACAGTTTTTATGAATCGACAGATGTCATGTCTCCGGTCAAATAGTAAAAAGGCGAAAAATTAAGAACTTTTTAATATCACAGTAAGCAAATGCTCTTGACAAAAAAGCATACTTTGTAGCAGATTCTAACGATTCATTGCTAAAAATACTTGCATAATTCCGTACAAAATATTATTCACCAGCAAATACAAATCAGCCATGCTTTAGACAATAACTCTGTTTTTTAGATAAAAGTGTACTATGCAACAACCAACTTTTTTTTATCTAATATGTGAAAATTCGTGCAAATGACATGTCCTTTTAACTACTTTCTGTTAGATAAATTAATCTCCTTTTTTGAAATTCAGTTTGTGCTTGCATCAGCGTTTTGACAGCAAAACTTTTATAAATATTTCACGTGTATATTTTATGTCATATTATTAAAACAATCATAAATTTAAAACTACTTTTATTTAAATTTTCCTAAATTGGAAACTTGCATAAAAATTTTGAAAATTCTTATGATTACAGACAGTATTTCATTTTAAATCCAGACAATTTTATTTTATAAAGTTCAAATATTATAAGCACAAAATATCAAGCTTTATTAAAATATACAAAACATAAGAAAATATATTTTTTGAAGAATAAAAGTCAATAAATATAATATGATTTTATGCCAGACACGAATATATCTGTTAATTTATTTCAACATAGTTTCGATAAGTCTAAACATTTTTTAAAATCAAGACTTCAAAAAATCAAGAGTATAATCGATTTATTATTATCAGTGATAATTTCTTATTAAAAATTGTTTGAGTAACTGATAATATTAATTATTGCGTTACTAGTGATTATTAATTTTCAATAGTTCCTTTTTCTAGAAAAACTTTTTTCTAGATATAATTTTATTCATTCATAAACATTGTTTTGTACTTGAATAAGTAGAATAAATGCTAATGAAAGATAGAAACTACATATAATTAGATGCAAAAACCAAATGATCTTCCATGTGGGTCACGTGCTTGATAAAAACGTATAGGTCTGATAATGAAGGGTTCGAGAGTTCATTCTATCCTAGGTACTTCTTCTATAGAACTCACGTTCATGATAAAAACGTATAGGACTGGTAAGT
>JAPMOR010110250.1:86643-134553 GCA_026543865.1 Argiope aurantia
TTCTATAGAACTCACGTTCATGATAAAAACGTATAGGACTGGTAAGTGAAAGGTTCGAGAGTTCATTCTATCCCAGGTACTTCTTTTATTGGTCTTATGTGCATGATAAAAACTTATTAAACAAACGTATTCCTACAGATGCAGAATTTTTTAAAAGGAAGTTCAACTCCTGTTCTTATTATCTGATCACATTCCGAAATTACATACTAACTTCCAATATCATCCTCGTGTAGTTTCAAAACAAGATGTTATTACTGAACAGTATTATACTATATTACACCCTCGTCTCTGCGGCAATCATAAAACAGTAACCTATTTTGTGCTATAGGTATTACTTCTTAAGCATAAATTAATCATAAAAGCTGTTTAGTGATAATCAATGATGGATAGTCAATTTCTTGATGGTGAATTTTAAAACTTTTTTATATGTTTTAAGAAATTATGTAAAACATTTTTAGAAGCTATTATTATCCAAATAATGCGAATTTTTCATTAGTATTTACATCAAAATGCAATTAGTAAGTGTAGCATTTTACGAAATAGTAGTTAAATTTTAATGAAAATCTGAATTTACCAAAGTTTTGACAACTGCATATTTCCGACATTTGACATTTTGAAAAAATACTTAAAAAAAACTTGTTTAACTTTTTTTCATATTTAAAAATCGATTATAAAAATCGCATTTTTCCAGAATTTTGAAAACTTGTATATTGTCAAGAATAATGATGAATGGATTGATATTTTGAGATATTAATTATCAATTACTCGTTAATTATATTTTAATTTTGTTGCAGATCAGTACACCATCTATTAATGAGTCTGTGAATCAATAATGTCAAGATTAGAGAGTAGGCAATAATTAAAATTTAAAAAAAAATATTTCGTTTATTGAAAAAAAGCGCGTTTTTTTAAAACACATTTTCAGAGTACACATAAGCTGAAATGTTTTTTAAAACACATTTTCACACATAGGATCACATATATCCCAGTTGTAGTTAAAATCCACAGTCAGAGGTTTATTTTCCTATTGCATGAGAAAACAACTTCAATCAAACATTACGCAGGAAATATTTCTGCAGAATTCGCGCTTAGAACTGATACCTCACTTTCTATGTTTATTTGAGTTTTTATTGTGATTCTAAAAAACAAAACCTTCCAAAAAGCCTCTCTTTATCAATGTTATTTATAAGCCATGCTCAGTTTTCATATTCTCTCTTCAGATCAGAGTGTCTTGTCTTAGGATTACTTGAAGCAATTGTTCTAAGCACCATAAGCATGGGAATTGAGCTTGATTTTTGGAACAGAGTTATTTGTCTTGACATTACTGAAGCATTCTAAATTTTGACTTTAAAAATTGAGCTCAATTTTGAACTTTTCTGGCAGAAAAGTCTGAGAATTGAGAACAACGACCTAAAATTTGAAAGAAAAGAAAGAAAATCTAGGCTTCTTTATGTTACAAAAATACGAATAGTGAGTCTTTTTGAAACTTGAGAGATGCTGAATGTTTGACATCCGAATAAAATCAAGCTCCAATTGCACGATTTCGTTTTAGTGATTCAATAAAATGTGCGTCTTGTACTCACGTAACCACCATTTAAAAAAATATTAACACAAATTAAAATGACAAGCATGCAATCGCTCGTGTTGGATAGTGATGTGTTGTTACTTTTATTCAAAGTTTAATTAACTTGTGTTTCTTTCTCAAAATTTAAGGAAAGTTGTATTAAGCTTTCTTCTTTTATGCTTATTTATTTAATATGGATATTTTTCGATCATTAAGTGATTATTCTGCTATGAAGGTTGAATTCATTCCAGAATTTTTTTTTAAAGTGAGTCTCTTTACCTTTTTTCCCCCCTTAAGATTTTTTTCAGTTTTATAGTTTAAATTGTTTATTGTTACGGTAGTTGAAAATAAGAAATAGGTAGCAAAAAGTAATTTGATCAAAAATTCATTATTACTGGAATATTCTGGAGGCTATTGTATGCGATATAAAATTCCATGAATATAATAAAGTAGGAATTTTAAGATTGTATACTAATATTTACAGATTTTCGAAAACACTTACATTTCGTAAGAGTGCGGTTATAAATTGGACACAAAAAGCCATTTAAGAGTAAACATAACTTGTGTATTGCAAGAATACGAATTCAGCCTTCACTGAGAATAAGTTCGAAAACACTAATGACAGTCTCGTCCAATGGTGAAAAATTAGTTATTTAAAAGTAACTGACTATTAGCAAATTAATAGCGCCATCTGCAGGTCCTAAGTTAACTTAATAGAAATTCCGAATTGTATATGTATTTTGAATTTTTATTCCTTCAAGGTGCTAATATTTGCAGCTTAAAATATTTTTAAGCGTTTTATATTGAAACATTAACCACCTTTGGCGACCAAACAGTTAACTGTGATTAATGGTCGCTAAGATTTTCAATTAATCCTTTATTTAGCACAGTTTCTCAGAAGCAATAAAAGTTGCATTGGCTCTTAAGAGAGATCTACAACGCCAAATGTTTTATGTGGGTATCACAAGTATGCCTTCACACACCATTTTCTGGATAATAATTATTACATATTACACTTATATATATTACACCTATCCTACTTGGTATGCACATTCCAAAACTTATTTTTACTACAACTTTTCACTATTTGCCAATTAAAGGTTATATATTTATGGAATGATTTGGTAATCTGGTCAATAAGGGTCTTATGGCTTTTTCAACAAAATATTTTCAGGCTTCAAATGTTGATAGTTATTTAACTCATACTATTTTAGAAGTGCTATAAAGTGATATTCATTATTTTATAAGTTACTCTAATTTACTATCATTTCACCTAAAATATGAAGCTAAACTTTAAACGAAAAGTGGTTAAACTTCAACTAAAGTAACAACACGTTTGCTGAATTATAGCATATTTGTAAAAATTATTACAGAAAGAAAAATCACTGAGCATTAAAGTTTCGCATGTGCTATAGAAAATAGCTCATGATTTGAAAAAAATTCTGGTTCAACAAAAACCAGTTGTCTTCTCGAAATTTTCTCGTATCGGGGATTGTGATACTATCCGGTAAAGATCTTATCGCTCTCCCTCCGCATAAAATTGGGGATTTTATATAAGACTGCGACTATCTTATATGAGATTCGTGATCGATAGTCGTGAAATATAGATTTTTGGCTTGAATTTAACATTATTTTTTTTACTGCCTCTATAGCGAGAAAATGCATTTTGGCGCCCTCTAGCTGGCCGATTGATATCAAAATTTGAAAGGATGCTACAGCTGTAGTCTCACAATGAAAAATCGAATTTCAATGATATGAGTAATTACATTTTTGATTTATTGCATTTACGTGCTTGCGAAAGTACAATCCAACAAACTGTCAACCGTTTGGAGATTTTGATTCAAAATTTGATAAATATCTATATTTTAGATGTTAAACATTTGCATCAAATTTTATATACTTAGGTCTCTGCGTTTTGTAGTTAAAAGAGTTCACTTGAAGTCGAACAGACAGTCAGACAGATTTCCTCTGAATAGATTTCGTTTCAAATTTGATAGATATTTACAAATTTGGTTGTAATACCACACATCAAATTTGAACTGTCTGGCTTAAAGTTTTATTTAATTATCGTGTTCACAAACGTAGGATCAAAAATGATTTTTTTTTCGGACTGAGGGAGGTGTGAAACCTGGAGATTCGTCCAAATCTCGAATTCAAACTTTTTGATTATTATAATATTTCCACTATACTTCGTTTACAAGAAATTAAGAATTCAGCGTACTAATATAAGACAGCAAAGCGTTAAGCTAAAACAGCAAAAATGTATTTTTATACATCCGGTTTTACAGGAAAGACCAAAATTGTTTAAAAATGCACGCAGTTTAGCCATATCTTCATATTTTTATCATCAACAATGGAAAAACATCTAGGAATGAATTATTAGTAGCAGCAATGAAAACTGTTTCGGTTTCATTTACCACAATGAAAATATTGTAGTTTTATATACTTAAAATCTTACATCTTTAAAAATTATTAAAACCTATGTAAAAACTTGCATCGCAACTAAATTGGCATAATTGAAAAGATATTTTTTTAAACTTTAAAATGATTTAAAAATGAATTTTGTGATAATATTTTGTGATGTAATTAGGAAAAATATTAAAACTTGATTTAATTTTAAATTAATTAAAATGTCAAAATCAGAGCAAAATCACTGCTAGATGCGCATTCCTACCCTCCAAAGTATGTTTTTGCCAAATGTGGTAGGTCAAATGCTTTGGCCTATTATAACTTCCTAAATAAACTTTCTCTAAATAAATTTTGTGTATATAATTAACATTATACAAATAATTCCCTGAATGTATTTATAATGATAATACATACACTTAGAAACACATATATTTCTTTATCATTAATTGACATATTTAAAAATTAGAGAAATTTATTACTCTGTTTTACTATTTATTTAGAGTACATTAATAAAAATATTATTCTAATGGTATTGGTGAAATTTTAAAATGGATTTCGTTTAAATAAGAATATGAAAATCTTTTCGATGCAGCGCACATAAATAGAATCACTTAGGGGTAAGACACTTTTTGGACATATTGTATTTTAAAATTTCTGAAGTTTATTATTTTTTTTTTTTACCGGCTAACTTTGCCACGCTTTGGCGTGAAATAGCTATGTCGCAAATGCATACAAATAACAGTTGATTTCGCTTTGATCAATTAATGCTTCTTTTTTTTTTCTCTCGTACAACGAGGAAAAAAAAGATACTTTTTTGGTAAAAATGTTTTGGATTTTAATAGGTTTGTACAAAAAAAAAGTGTCACCAAAAATATAACCTATATATTGGAAGATTATCAAAATAAAGTCCTGATATGGTCTGTATTGTAAACCAGGATATGTACTTAAACTTTAACTCATGGCGAATTGTTCACGTGATCTTTTTGCGATTACTTTTTTTGTTTACACCCGGAGGCATTTGTTCGAGGAATCCTGTCACCAAGCAGCGAAGCTATTTCAAATCTGAGTATGTTTGCGTGGAACCTTTTACACTTCATTCAAACATTTTTGTTCCCATAAAATGCCTCTCTAAGTCGTGTCTGAATTCTATTCTTTAAATATGTGAGGTAAATATCCATCACTGATGACTACACATCCGAAGGACTTTCGATTTTGGATTTGATGAAGAAACTGGAGTTAAGGTATTTTTAAGCTTTGTTTATTATTTTAACATTTCGATAACTTTTTTTTTACATATTGTGATATAATTTATGGTGTAAATTTTCCAAGGCCAAAATTGATTGAATTTTGATAGATACAGGGCATGTAGCAAAAATACTTAAGATATATTATCAAATATTCATATTGATCAATTGGTACCTTCTTTTTTATTAATCCCAGTTGGAAATTTTTAAAATATAGATGTGAAATCGAAAGTTTAAACAGATTTGTATTTCCGTAATAAAAGGCTTATAGGAAATAAGTCTATTATATTTCAGGGTATTTGAAGCAAGCTCTGATTTGATCAGTATTCGAACATAATGCTTTTTAAGCTTAAAGGTCCAATAGTCTTCCTGAATCTTTAGTTTTATTCTGTAGAACTTAAAATATTTTTAACTGCATCTCGATTAAGCCATTAATTGTTTGTCTATCTTGTTTTTCGGCTGTTGCTTTCTTTTCGGTATGATGGTTGACCTATGGCTTCACTAGAAGTTAAAGTGAATTTAATTCTTAGATTGAATGAGCTGAAATCTGTCATTGCTTTTAAAAGGGTGATTTTAGATTTAGAAGAAATATGACCTAACATCGGTATACCATAACAAAATAGAGGTCAAATCTAACCTAGTCATTCCATAGGTCAAGAATGGTTCTGAAATAGGTTTTTCTTGAAATTCTTATGAATCATTACTTAAAAAAATTCAATTGATATAACAGCGTAAGATTTTTCCTCTCGATTTCTCTATGCATTTCTATAATATTGGACGTTTTGTGTCTTTCTTTGGTTTGTACTGAAATGAATCGTTAAAGCGGTTTTTGATTTCTTCTCGTAAATCAATTGGTCTTACAATTAATAAAAATTTGCAATTTTGATACCAAAATAATCTGCCAAATTTGACTGGTAATGAAATATTAAGCGATAAAGTAATTCAAACATCAAAATTTTCAAACTTGAGATTTTGACTGATCTCTTAGTTTCAAATCTCCTTGTGTCCACAAAAATCCCTAAATCAACATTTTTGAAATTATGTCTGTCTGCGGATACAATAATTCAAGAACGCATTTTGCTAGATGTATGAAATTTCGTATATGGTCTTTACACAAATTTGTAGACTTCTGTGAAATTTTGAAAAAAATCTATTCAAAGGAAGTTTGTTTGTCCCTCTGTCCGAGTATAAATTAATGCAACTACAAAGCGAAAAGAGAAAGACAGATAAAATTTGGTGCACAGATTTAAAATCTAAAGTGTTGATACTGCCAAATTTGGAACCAAATACGTCAAAAGATTGACTGTCTATCGGTACTTTTGCATGCATGTAAGCGCGATAACTTAAAGCAGCAATAGCTTAAGTAAATGAAATTTGTATATGATCTTGTATAGTTTGATATGTGATCTTATGTAGTTGTAGTTTTGTGCCAAATGGCATCCAAAATAATATTCGGTTTCCTGATACTTGTTCATTAGCCGCCCCCAGTGATTAATCGCCAAAAAATCGCCAAGGATTCAACTATTATTATACTATGAAGCCTATAATTCTTTTGAGCGGGATAAAAATGTTGGCATTTGTGGCACTCGTAGCTGTGCATAATGCACACAATTTTATGCGGGGTGGGGAGGGAAGTAACAATTCGTAATGCGAGAAGGTTTCGAGGAGATCTTCCCCTCGATTGAACCATCGTCTTGATGGATACATGAATCGACAGAGTAACAATTAACTCATAGAGGATTTTGTTAAATTTCATAACAGATATATAATTATGATTTCATTTATTTACTTTATTGCTGCAATGAAATATTGTATTATCTTACGCCTAATCATGCAATGGACTTCTTGAAGGACGTCTTCCAAAATATAATAGAAATCTCTAATAATTTTGTTTTTATACGTTCGATGTAATAATTGAGTTTAGTTTAGTTATATTAACGTCCCGCTTTTAAAGCAACATATAGTCTATTTTGGGATGGATCACGTAATTTTGAACCACGATCAGGTGACGAGGATGACCCCCGAGCTGGTACCCCCTCTCCAAACGTACACACCACACCAGCGGTAGGACGTTTGGCCCCGACGGATTTAACGTGCACCAGATCCACTTACACGACGGTTCTTCGGTGGAATCAGGTCCTGAACCTGAAACCCACCGGTTCCGAAGCCGAGATCTTACTAACAGGCAGCCGCGGCCCTAATAATTGTTTGAGTTATGCGCAAAATTCCATAAATGTTTCTTTTGGTTTCAAAATGACCAAAGACTTGGATATTTTTCAAAATCTCTTGTGTCGAATTTTGTGACAAACGTTATACAAAATAATAAAATTACGTAAATAAGTCAATATAACCCTTTTAAAGAAGGCTTTTAGTTGCATCGTTTTATAAAATTGTATCCATTTGAATTGAATGTGCATCAATGCAAATTCTGTAAGCTTATTATTCAAAAAGCAAGTAAAATATTTTTTGTTAAATATCATTTTAAAAATCACTTTTAATGCCTACCATATTACCTTACTTTTCGGATAAAATTCTAGAATCACTTAGAAAGATAAATAAATCTTATTTCCTGTAAGAACTTCCTTTTTTCGCTTTAGAAATTCGATTTGGTATAAAAGTTCCCAAATAAATAATCCGTGTCAATTCTACTTGATTAACTCTACTTTATCTTCTACTCTGAAACTTATTTTTCGTGAAATAAAATGAATTTCACAGAGAACTAACTGCCGCAATCCGAATGATGGTGTACATCCATTTTCTGCGAAAGCCAACTCAAAAGCTAAAAATATTTCTTTTGTTGATAGCCCTACGGGGCGACAGAAAGACATATAATTTAGTTTCGATTAAGATAAATCACTCGTAATCGAAATCAACATCGCTTTCTGCATCGATCGAAGCCCTGACGCTTTTTGGTATTTCAGATACGTGTTGTGGATGGATTTTTCCATCCATTCTCAAATACCAAAAATAGTTAAGACGACAAAGGATGGTTTTTCAGTTAGTTACTCTGATGAATAAGGTAATTCGCGGTCTCGGGAGACAAGCTGGAATGTTGCCATTGCCTTTAGAGAAAAAATGGTTTGCTTGTTTACATGGAGTTTAAGCAGAGTTACGGCAATCTATTAATGTCGTTAATGTAATGTACTGTTAAATTTTTGAGATTCTTGTTATATATTATTTTGATTCAATACAAAAAGTGTTTAAGCTGTGTTATAACATTCAGGCTGAAATCTTTGAAAATGCCATAAAATATTTTTATCTTTGAATTTTGCTAAAAATAAGTTTTAAGAAACGCCTATGAAATTTTAATCTGTCTATCTATATTTATAGTTTTATATAATATAGTTTTTTTTATAAGCTGTATATATATATTTTACTATATACACAGGATGATCGATCTTCAAGTCCTTTCAATTCAAAAAGGAATTTCAATTGCAAAGTAATACGTATCTATAGTAAAATAATGAAGGAAAGAACTATGCTAAATTATACTAAATTTATTAAGACAGGCTACAACTTCTCTTGTAGAGAAAAAAAAAGTTATAAAAAAGGAGATCGACCCAAAAGTCCAAATAGATAAATATACTATACTATAATATAAAAATACAGAAAAAACAAAGTTTCGTGGATCTGTAAAATTGGTGGAGATATTTGCGATTTAAATTATGAAATTTCTGTGACTGAAAAAGGGTTTGTCCAAAAACTGAAAAATGTATTTTCCAAAATTCCACCCCTCCCCCTACCGAATGCGTTTCACATGTTTTTTTAATATTTTTGTTTACTCTTTTCATTGCTTAAATTTTACCTTGCCGTTCCTTAATTCGAAAAAACTATATTAATACATTTATTGGATACATTTTTCAACGGACATATAATACATTTTTAATGAGAATACGCTTTTCAGTTTTAGATTAATCTTTTTTCGAAACACAGAAATTTCCTAATTTTAATCGCAAATATCTCCGCCTATTTTACAGATAAACCAATGAAATTTTTTCTGTATTTTTATTATAGTAAGGAGTTTTATTTATTTATTCAACAATTTATTTGATTGTAGTTATATGTGAAAGAACAGTGATATCAAAAATGTGTTACGAAATTTTCTGTCTTAATTCTTAAAGCAGTTATCTATTGATTTACTATTTTTAGGCATCAACTGTTCGGCGAACAACTGTCCTCCCAGCATATTATTAATCAATTTTGTCTACCAACTTTGATGAAACACATCTTATCGCAACGAAAGAAAATATTATTTCAGATTATATTTGTACGATAAATATAAAGTAGGAATGATTATGTACGCTTTGAAAATGGGGGATTCTTGAACATACATGACGTATATAGAGGTAATGAGCTTTCATAGAAATTAAAAATTGGCAAAATTCGTGTAGGAATGGTGACTGGGTCACTTTGTCAAGATTTTCTCCTTAAAGAATAAAGGATGGAATAGTGGCTTATAGATTTTTTTTTGAAATTGGGAGATTTGGAGGGCAGGAGACTATTAAGGATGTATGTAGAGGTAATGAACTTTCCAATGAAACAACAGTTGAGGGAATGGTATTTAAGTTTTGTCAATTGTTTTAATATATAAATTATACTTTTAATTATTCATTTATCAACAATTAATTTTTTCCGTCTTAAAAAAAAACATAGATGACAACACAAACATTTGAACATCTACTTATTACTTTAAAAACAGGAAAAATCTTTTTACTACTAGTAAATAATAATTATAATTCGGTATTTATATATCGGAGGTGAAAGAAATTCGTTACAAATAGTATTAATAAATAACAGAATATTTTATATTTACTTTTATTCGAAATATACGATTATTTTACCACTCCTTTCATATCAAACTATTTAAATTTTATAGAGGTTTTTTCCCTATATACGAAATGTTATACAAAGAGAAAGTAAACGTAAAAAAAAAAATTCAAACTTGAGATTTTGATGAATTTTTTATCTTGGGCCGAAATTTTGTATATAACGGTGATATCATTATCAAGGATCAAGTGAGAAAGCTCCAAGGTGTCCACCATCACTGGTTAACGAAAAAGTTCAATTCAAACAAATTTTGTGGCATTCATTATTCGAACTCTTTTGTAACCTCAAGACATTTAAATAAAATACTGAGCATACAAACAAAAATTACCTTAAATCTGTTAATTGAATGCAAACTTTGGCCTTCGTAATCTAAAGTATACTAGGCAGACTCTTAGAACTGCTAGTCTCTAAGGGTTGCAAGCAAATTGATTAAAATCTTTATTTTTGTAGTTGCCAAATGAATAATTTTGTAAAAAATATGAATTCCGTTAATTATAAAATAAAAAAATATTAAAATTTATTAACTGATTAGGTTTCTATTGCATTTATTCATATTTGCTAATTTTTTTCAGTTTTTTTTTAAACACCGTTTCTACTTCACTCATAATTAGTATAAACATGAATTCTAAGCAATCTTGAGCCATTTTAAATATGTTGTATACATTATCACAAAGTTAATAATACATAAATAATCACAAAGCTAGTTATAGAAGAAAAAAAATTTAAAATAAATCATTAGCATGTTGATGAAATTGAAAAAGGTGCCGAAATGTGAAACTAAATCGGTCAGTTTATTTAAAAAAATGGGTGTCAAAATATGCCCTACTTAGGTTCACAAAATGTCTAGTTTCGCTACCAATCGCAATTAAAGTAAATTGTCTTTAACCCTTATAGCATTAATTTTTCGAAAACTAATTATAGTGTTAATAACAAACGTTATAGTATTTTATACTTAATATCAAACATTACATAATAAATTACTAAAGCATCAGAAAAACTTTGCCCATTCTTCGCTTTTTTTTTTTTACCAATTCTTTGTATAACTCGTATATGAGAAAATATTAGAATCATTAAAAAAATTCAACCTCGATATTTTGATGAATCTGGATGTTTTCAGAACTCCTTGAAATCGATAAAAGGATTTTAAAATTAAATCTATCTAATTGCTAATATTAGATAGACATTTAAAATTATGTCTAAATTATTGCTAAACGAATAAAACTACTACATGGTTTCTACTCCAGAATAGTAAATTTCTATCGAATTTTAAATGAAATCCACTCAGAGGAAGTCTACATTAAATCTGGAACTAAATTACCAAGAGATTGACCATCTGTTTTTTAACAAGCATGTAAATGGAGCTACTGAAAAACGCAATGCCGCTACTATATCAGTTTTGACATGTGATTTTGTTGAGGTCGAGGTGGCCTGGTGGTATGGTTTCGGCTAGTGAGCCATAGGGTTTCAGGTTCGAGACCCGATTCCGCCGAAGAACCGTAGTGTAAGGGGTTCTGTTGCATATTAAATCCGTCAGGGCCACACGTCCTCCCACTGGTGTGGTGTGGCGTGGAGAGGAGGGTGCCAGCTCAGGTGTCGTCCTCGTCATCTGACCGTGGTTCAAAATTACGAGGTCCGTCCCGCAATAGCCCTAGTGTTGCTTTACGACGGGACGTTAATATAACTAAACTAAACATGTGATTTTGTAACTACAATTTTAATGCGGTGTCAAATTTTAGTTTCAGCTAGTCGGAGAAAAGGAGTCCAAAATGCAATTCAGTTTTCTGATAAGTATTAATTACTTCCCAAAGATCAATCGCTAAAAAATCGCCAATATAATTCACTGCTACAAACTATTATTCCGAAATGGCGTACGGTTAAGTACATTTACTATAGAGTATGCGAGAATGTTTCGGGGAGACCACTACCTTAAGCTTTGTATGAAGCGGAAAACGTTGTTTTGCAACTGAAAATTAATTTTCTATAATACCTTTAAAACCAAACTTTTCAATAAGCCTTTTTTTTTTTTTTCTTCCAGTATGAACTTTTAGAAAAGTTTCTACACTCATACGTTCACTACATTCGGGGATATTTTTAAAATAGTAATTTATATTCTTAGAGAAGATTTCTTAGGTGTTTCTAAATTTTAAGAGAATTAACTTGGAATGGCAACTTATATTTGGGTAGCTATTTTACTAATTCAACAAACTGAAATACCAAATCGCCGTTATTTCATTTATTTACCTTTTGTAAAACGAAGCAAAGCTGTTTCATTATGCTCTCAGATTAATACATTGACTGCTGCATTAATCTGCAGTGATTTATACCTACATTCTAATTAGATGCCCTCTCTACATTAAAGGATAGAAAGAAAAAGCAGTCTAAATAGATAAGCAATTAAACCTCAAGCAAGAGTCCTGCCAACATGAACGTGCTAATATTGTTTATCTTAATATAACATAATCCTTATTCAACATTTACCTTTTAGCCAAATATTGTTTTGTGGGATAATAATTTAATTATTTTAAATCAGATAAATGGTATTTATACTTTTTAGTTTGGCACAATAGAGCCAACGAATGGCTTTGAGGCCAATAAACCATAACAAAACTTAGTTTTGTTTATTATAATTCACAAATATCTACCGAGGACCGAGATAGTCTGGTTGGTAGGACGTTGGACTCACATCCCTTAGATTGTGAGTTCGAACCCCGCCGCCGAAGACTCTCCGTGTGTGTAGTGGCTGACGCACTTATAAATCTGTCTTGGTCATAAAGTCCTCCATGTCTAGATTAATACCACTAGGGGTACTGTTTCAGAGGTGATTGTTCTCTGATCCAGGTCTAAATTACGATCTGTGGATAAGAGATGCTCACTCGGCTGAAATCGCTGACGGATAACTGTCAGCGGGTTTGTAAAGTGCCATAAGTCACAACAACAAATATCTTTTTGCAAAAAACGCTTAAAGTTTCGAAAGTGTATTTTTATCTCTTATAAAAAGTTAACATTAATAATAGTTGCATTAACAAAAAGTTTGAAAAGGTTATAAACTTTTTATCATATTAAATTTTTTTTCTTCTCTCGTAAAGATTTTAAAATTATATATACAAAGCTAATACTTAAACGCATGCATTTTACCTTCAAATATTTTTTCATTGCAGTGTTTAAAAGATTATCTCTATGTGAAAAACTAGACTCGTTTCTGAAATAATATTTAATTTGTAATCATTTTATTTTGAAAAATAGTTTCTTTTGTTTCCTTTCAATTTTTACGTAACGAAATAGATAAAGCATTATGATCATCAAAAAAAAAATAAATTAATATTGATATTTGGTTGAATATCGACTTTTAGAGTCAAAAATCGCTTTCTATAAATAGGCCAAATTCAATCTCCGAATCAGGCAGAAAACATTTTTTTAAGTCAAATTCCTCTCATAGAAGAGATATATTTTTTATAATTTTGGAATTACTTAGAAGTTGTTGTCCTTATAATGTCGCTGAAAAACGTTAAAATTACGAAATTAAATGACAAATATGACAAATCCTTCGTGGGAAAAGTTGACTCCTATTGGATGTTTTTAAGGGAATTTTATTAAAGCCATTCGAGAAAATTTGGTTGCATATTATACAGAGAAAAATCAATGGTTTGCTCACAAATTATGATAAATGAAAAGGGTGAATGGAGAAAACATACTAATTCTTCCCGTATTTTCATTTGTGAACATTCAGAATTGTTCTAGTGAAGAAATTTATCAATTAAATAGAAAAGAAAGCGAAGCAATTAAATTTAAAACATCTAGTCCATTAGTAAATAAGATATTGAGCTTTCAGTCTTAGAAAAAGTAAAGCGCTGAACTAGATATTTGTTTTCCCATCACAAAAGCGAAGAAATTTAGATGAGAATCAACATTTAGAGAAAACTGATGACCTACTAAATGATAGAACAAAGATAATTAAGTAAGAAAGATAAAAATTGGGTCTGAGCTATTGTTAATGCTTTTTCGAATCTATCAATATAATTTGATTATTTGTAATCGGGTTATTTTTACGAGCAATTTTCCTTGTTATTAGACTTTTATGAAATAATCGGTTAAAATTTTTTAGAATAAAGTCATTAATCACCATTATGAGCAAAAAATATATAGTGGGCTTTAAGATCCAGATTTGGAAATAACTTAGACTTTCATATATTTAAAAAAAAATTGCAAACGCAGTTTCAAGATTTTATGGAGGAAACGCTTAAATCCATACATTTATACGCAAACATTTTTTTAATTTTTGCGAATTGAATTTGATTGTAGATACAGTTACCATGAATCATAATTTTTTAAACAGCTTTTTTAAACTACCGAAGAGAAAGAACTTATTTTATTTTATTTATTTTAAATTAAGAATCAAAAACTATATTATAAAAGCGCTTAGCAATGGCATAAATAATCTGAGTAAATAAGATTATTAATCACTTTGATAATATATTTAAATTTATAGTGAATGCTTAGGAATTATATGGATTATTTTCTGCAGCCTTATTTAATTATCGTATTGTTTTAACCACCTCAGGGCTTTAGATTTTTGTTTTAAACCCAGTTTTCGGACAAAAATATTTTCTTCATTTTAATGTTTATTATGTTTCATAACTTATCCTTATTTGAAGTTTATAATCATTCTTTTTACTGAAATTCAATATCAAATAGCGCGTTTGATATTAAATAAAAATTTAATTCAAATTTTTAATAACTGATAGTTAAATTTTGACAAGTTTTAAAAATTACTTTGCTACTGTGAATGCACAAATATACAAATGTTTATAACGCAGGCAAATGAAGAAATGAGAATAATTTATTACCATATCCCATTCTTATAAATAAGAGATAAATTACGCTAGATAAAAGTGGTTTAAGAAACTTTTTTCTACCAGATATTCAGTTTATATCTAAATAAACTCAGAAATATAGCTGATAAAAAGAGTAAAAATAATTTAAGGGTGTGAGTATTTGTCTAATAAGAAGTGATAATGTATTGTGTAATGTGATGATGTCACTACTTAATTTTGGGCAATTTTAAAATTTCTTCAGAGATAATGGATGTACAAATAGCCGGAATGGATAATTGAAAATCTGCGTTTATCATAAACATTATTTGACATAAATGACGATCACATTCACCTTTAACCTTTTGCCTTTCCCAAAAGTAATAAGATGTATAATTATACCTATGTGAGTGCTTAGGAAGCTCCAAAATAGTTATAAGTTGGTTATAATTCGTAAAAATTAATGTGGGAATATTTGTTATATATACGGTTTTTGCTGTTATAATAATCATTATCTCACAAAAGATGAAAATGCTTCCTTCAGGATAGCGATTCAGACGACATAAAAATGTAAAGGGAAATAAAAACAAATAAATAAATAAAATATAAACAAATAATTAAACCTTTACCATTAGTTAGATTATTATTATAAAAGTAAAGTAAAAATATAATAAAGTAAAAAAAATAGTGATATTAACCTTTGATCCATACTCCTATTTTATAATTAATGCGAATCGTGAAGAAAAATACCGCAGCATGACGTTAAAATAAATAGATGTCTTCATTATTTTAAATATTTCGGAGGGCAAACTCAAGAGCATATATGGAGATATAAGTACCGAGAAATAAGCTGTTAACTAAAAATTTTGACTGAGTTATTCTTTTGATGTGTTATCCTTTTAAATGGTTAGTTTTTAATAGTTTTATGACCAACCAGCAATAAGAAAAATATTATTTAGACAGGAGAAGAGTGCTTTACTCCATATTTATGTCCGCACCTCGAAGTTCAAAAAGTAACATTCATCAAAAGCATTGTGAAAAGTTTCAAGAACTAAATTCGAAAATTATAGTATTGTTTAAATGCCCGAGTTCTCCTATGAATTAGGATTTAAAACAATACTTGTTGAAAGAAAACGTAAAATGCCATGCAAAAATGAAGCATAAGTAACAACGAGAATATAGAGGTTTCAATAGCTGAAGTGTTTTCTTGAATATATTTAAACTTCTGTTGCATTCTGTTTTCTTGTCATTTATTTTTTACTAACAAAGGATATATTAGTTTTAGAAGCTTAGTGTTTTTCGATCGGCTATTATAAACAAAAGAAATGAATAAATATTTCAAAATTTGAATAATATTTTGCTATGAATATATATCGAACTATTTGCGTTTCTTTCACAACATATGTGACGATTAGAAACAAACTTCCATTGTGAAGTACTTTCGTATAAATATTTGTATACCTTAGAGAGAACGCGATTCGATGTTATAGACCAATTTTAATACATTAAATTTTATTGCACATAAAAATCTGATAAATTAATAAGGCTATAATAAAAAAACCCAGAAAAAAGCTCTGAAATTTTTGAAAAAGGATAAAAAGGAGTTCGATTTTTGTCATATTTTAAGAACTTTTCAACCTCAGCAGAAGATATCAATCAATTTTATTAATCTTTTTCCTAGTTTCCTTTTTCGTCATTTCTCAACTTTTCCGTGGTATAGTGACATGAAAAAAATTGCAATTTTTTTAAAACTATTTTTTGCTCCATCTTATTACACGCATGCTCAATATTATCAGGCAGCAACACTTATAAAACAGAAAAAATTCAAGTAGATTTTAAAAATTGTTCCGTTATAGAACTAAATATATCCAAAAAAGAGCGTGGCGAACACATAATGCTTTACTATCATCATAATGGCTCTCATTTTGAAGTAGTTGATCTTATCTTGTGGCATCAAAATCCATTTTTCTAGAAATAAGGATTTGAAAGCCTACAGACTACTGAGAAGGAATGCTGATAGCCCATCGTAGAACATACAAAATATGCTATGTGGGTTTTAGACCTGGCGAACTCATGACCTTCATGTCAATCAGTGAATACCGTTTCCCTCCAGAAAATCAACAAACTCGACTCTATGGCCTCTAGCTAGCTTATATTGCCGCATTGAAGAAAGACAGTCGAACCTCCATTGCCGAATGGTCATGGCACTGGTCTCATGATCAAGAGACCTGGGTTCGAATCCCGCTAGAGACAATGCGATTAATAGTATATGTAAATACTTAATTTTATGTTTTCCTTTATTTCATGTTCCAGAAGATACTGGACATCTCTTTAGTTTGCCAAACAAGTGTTCCGGACTTTTCTTACTGTCTCCAGAAGAGTATACTGGAACTTTCTCTGCTTGTATAAAAGCAGAAGTTTTGTCAGTTACTGTGTTCTGAGTTCAGTTAATAAATTGGTTTAGTTCTACCTCTTGTGTGTGTCATTGAGTTCTATACTATAGTTCTACGTGACAATATAATAAGAAAATCATTCGTAATATTCCTCAAGCTTCGCATAAGATTCAAAAACATCATAGAAACAACGCTGTCCTCCTATAGCGTCCACACCAAAGGCATGCAGCGTTAAGTCAACACCAAACATGACACTTTCCAATACAAGGATTACACTTCCATTGAAATGTTTTGTTGGAGGAATGAAAATGTATATGAAACTTTTTTTCCTGATAAACCATCACTCTATATACCGAAACAAGACTGGTCTGTAAAGAAGATTTGGATTTTACTGCACAAAAGTAGATTCGTTTCTCTTTAAAGGTTAGGGGTTTTCTGTAATGTCGTTGAAGAGTACAGCTGGTTAAATGGGTGGAAAAGCGTTTCTTCGATGAAGGTCTATATACAATTGGTACAAAAATTGTTATACCAGATGTAAAATAGATATCTAGAGGTGCTCATTTATTTTATTTCTGCAATTATGCATTTAATGTCGCATTATTATCTTTAGTATGGCACCTCTAGCTTGGAGTTGGTTCCATAACCTAGATGTCATCGTTTGAAATATTTGTCTATTGAATAACATCTACTTACAATGATCATCTTAAAACTAAAGAGGTTTTCTATCTTAGTCCTTCATCTCAGCAATTTCGAGAATTTATTTTATCAACTTAGTTAAATAGAGGAAAATACCTCACGATTCTGAAAATATCTATTGTCATGTGTGAGTTTTCGATCCCATATGCACAAACGAAAATTGTTTACTTCTCATTCTTTTGTTGTGTCATTGTAGACTGTTTCATGTGTATTGGGTGTGTATGAACAAGGTGTCAATAAAATATGCAAATATTATTCAAGATATCGCATGCTTTATTTTAATTTTGGTCATCAGTATTTTTCGATCACCAAAAATGATATTTATGAATTGCCACTTTGTAATTTCAAATTATTAAAATATAGCATTGGATGATTTAATAATTGGTATAATCATTTTCAAAAAACAAAAATAAGAAAGTAATAATACTATGAAATCAAGCTCATCCATTTTCTTTAATATTATGTGTCTCATCGATCCTATCTAAAGAATTTCCTTTCAATAAGTATTAAGACCATCTTGAGTTAATTCTAGGTTAATTATTATGCATAGGGGGATTTTGCATTTTGTAGGTCTAGGCATTGCACAATGAGGTGTTTCTTTAAATACAATGGTAATTTTAGTTTCACATTTCAAAGCATTTTTAGGATTTCTCTTAGGATAATATTTTTATTAACTTTATGAATATGTATTTGTTTTCATTTATATGTCATGATTCTATACAGCTCGATATGGACAGTTGTATATTGAAATAGATTGTAGATGCAGATATTCGTTTTTATGAATATGGTAAAAACTAAGTGAACATAAAGAAACTGGAAACTATAAATTATTTTTGATAAAATGTTAGCATTTTCCAATGCTTTTAATCACAGAATTTATATTTTTTACAAACTTATTTATTCGGCAATTAAGAACTGCTGATTAATAAATCTGCTTGCACCCCATCTCAGCCTAGCGGTCCTAAGCAGCTGCCAAGTCAGTTTGAAGTTGCTTTTTATTGATATTTGCTGGAGTTCGTTCTGAAAAAACTTTTGAATTATACCTTATGAAAATTATTATATAACTTCGATGAAACCTAATTGATGAGAATTATGATTAAATAAAAACATCATAAATGTAAACTAAAGGAATACTAATGCATGAGTTAATAATGTAAGTAATCCAGACATAAACTTCAGTCAATGCTACACAATCAAACGCCCACGATTAAAGCCCACGCTTGATGATCTCATGTTTTATGTCAGGTAAAAATAATGAATATAATTTTCATCATATTCCTTATTCGTGTCAAATATCTTTAATTTCATGTGATATTTTCGCCACCAGTCAATAAGTTTTAAACTTTTGACACTGGCGATATGAGAATCTTTTGTCATGAGACTGATAGCTACATAATGTTTGGAATATTCTCACCTTCTCAGACAAATCGATCGTGGAAACATAAACTAAACCTGTCCAGAAAGGCTACAAAGGATCCATACTGATTCTGCGACGTACTGATTGATTTTGAAATAAAATGATGCTTGGTTAATATTTACCTGGAATACAAAATGCGAAGTTCAAAGGCCCTTTCCTGAAATTTCGCATATGAATTTTTCTTATTTCATTTTCTTGACGCTGTATATTGCATGTCAATTATATGAGATTCAAAGATGAGTCAAGCCAATGATTAAACGCGCTAGCACGCAATGATCCAAATTGTTTTTCACGGAAATTAGAGTACTTTTTTAATTCGATATGGTATTTCTTTAACAACGCATTAACTGTTGTCAAAGACTCAAAAGAAAGGATAAAATAAACATTACAAAAAATCTGAAATCTGCTATCGCAAATTTCAAGTTATCTAGTGAGAACATTATTTTTTAAAAGTCACGTGGCATTAATCCGACTAAAAAAAATCATATTCTCACATGACTCATATTTCGCAATCACCAGCATACAGAAAAGCGATGCTTTTTGACCATCTCAAAATCAATCGAGTTCTAAAAATTTTTCTGGCAAGAAATTTTTTCGTAAAAAAAACCAGTTTAAACAATCACATGACTATCAGATCACGCAAGCGACGATATTCAGAAATACTATGTTGTTCCCCCCCCCCATTTCAAAATCGTTGGAGCTTCTAAAATTTTCTCGAGGCCGGGATTTTTGTTTTAAAAAAATCAGGTTTAAATGGGTTTGGAATGGTCATGTTACTATTGTATTGCACAATCTAAATTTTTTTTAGAAAAAACACTGTTTGTATTTTAAATTATCCGAGCACCCAAACTTTTTTTTTTGCCACTAGAAAAATTGAAAATGAAAGTAATCATATATATTTCGGTATTGCTCGTCACCGTTTTATTCCCGTTTTCTTGGGGAAATAACTTCTTACGACCCATACTCTTTATTTTCTGCGTACGTATTTTGAGGCTTCAAAAACCCCAAACCAAAACATCATTTTCTCACAAGATAAATCCAATTAAAATTTAAAAAGAAACAAGCTTTAGTATGTTTTTATAATAAAGGTTACCACATTAAATTATTACATAAAGAAAATTATTGCGGGAGTTGCAAGTTAATATTATGTAATGAATTGATCATGTCCGATCAAATAAAGGGTAGCGTTTATATACAATTTTCTTTATTTACAGCCTTATTTACATAAAAACAAATTTCTCATCTAGGTTAAATGAATGATGCTATTTACAACACGAAAATTGAATAGTTCCTTGGACAATTTCGGAGAAAACACCTTCACAAGAACAGCTAACAGACTGTTGGCGTCTCAGGCTACTATAGAGGTAGCTCTCGGAATCCACCGAATTTCCTTCGGGTGAAATTTTACTCAGGAGTCCGATTCACACAAAGCTTCTCTGACCGTTCCTCCTTTCTTCTCTTTTTCTTCCGAAAAATCTCGCATTTTATTTTTCTCTCAGACTCCACCTCTCATGTCCACATTGGGTATTATCAGGGGGCCCAAATGTACCAATCACCATTCAGAACAAACCTGATTGGTCTCCGGTAGACCGTGGGAATGTCCGTTGATGATCCACCCTCCACAATGGGAAAAATGAAGATTGATATCTGGAGGGTTTGACACTCTCCCCTTTCGAAGACACGATTTATTTCCCTGGGAAACACACGTGTGGTTCCTTATCTGGACGCACAATAATTGGCCAGATGACCGTACTTAAAAGGGGGTCCCCCATCTGGCAATCTATAGGCATTTAAAACTGTGGGAGTTTTACACCTTGATGATACAGTTGGCCAGAAATGCTGATTATCGAGTGGTCACCAGGGCTTCAGGGCGATTGAGCTGAGTCTTTACAATTATTATGTTGTGTTCTATTTGTTATTTATCTTCTAATACAAGAATTCCCAAATTTGGAAAAATCGCAATTCACTTTTCAGAAACAAATCTATGATGATCCATTTTATCCTCGGAACATTGAAGTTTTTCAGAGATGTGCAACACACAATCTTACCCGAAGAGGTTATTATGGACCAGAAAAGAACCTTCATGGGAAAAAAACCCACTGATTATTAAATTTATAAAAAATTTATTGCATTTAATAAATGCTTTGTAATTCTTTATGTCATGCGAATAATCTTTTTGAACTACACGAGCACAAACTGAATTAAAGAGGAGGGGGAGGGGTCTAAGGTACTGGATGAAGACATAACCTTAAGCGAAGCCGCAAATTAGAGTAACAGGCGACATGACGGAGGTGCTGTATAAAATACCAGCTGTAAAGACAGTTGCATTGTTTTGTTATTTTTGGTCATTCGATGCGAGTCACTTGTTAGAATATTGAGCTAATTTTTTTTTGTGTCGTGCTGCTGGCATGAAGCTTATTGAAGTGTTTAAGCCCACACTAGGTATTTGTAAATAGTTCTTTAAGTTAAATTTTATTAGTATTAGGAATTTCATAATTGCTTTCTTAGCCTAATACATCGCACAATTTACAAAAAAAAATGCCAACCTAAAAGCATTATCCAGTTAATAAAAGCGAAAGTAAAAATTGTACTTTCAGGTAAATATCAAAGAAAAAGAATTTTTTCATCAACGTGTTTTCATTGGCAAAAGCATGCGAATGAAAAATTTAATGAAGCGGTATTATTTCTTAAACTCCATTACTGCAATAAAGAATATTGTTACAAATAGTGTTTAAAATTAATTTAGAAAAATTATTTAAATTAAAAATTTTTAAGGGAATAAAACTTGTACAGAAAATTCCAGATAATTTTAAAATTGCATCGCATTAAGAAATGCACGAATAACGACCAGAACTTTTTTTTTTTACACTAATGAAAAAAGTCTAGTTAATTAAAAGTGGGGAAGAAAAAGAACAATGTGTTTCGAAACGCGATTGACAAGGTTTGGCTGTCTTTTATGGCGATATATTACATTCGGCGGCATATTGCGCCTGTTTTGCTACATTTTTGGAAATCTACTGAAGCTTATTTTTATTTCTAATGTTAAACCAGAAGTCACATGCCTATAATGGCTTTGCATTTATTGATATTACTACTAAAAGTTTCACCTAGAGAAGAAATATAAGAATATTAACTTATTCTACATCAATAAATTTAATATGATAATTTATTTGCTAAGATTCATTTTATACTTTTAAAAAAATGGCCAAATTGTATTTTTGAATTTCAAGATGCTAATATTATTATTCACCTTAGATGAAAATAACATTGAAATATTAAATTCACGAGGAATTTGAAGCTGACAAGGCCATAACAAAAATTCTATTTGTGATTTTATAAAAACTGGATCTAAAGATGAAAGCAGTATTACCCCCTTCCCCTCAATTTTCAAAGTAATAATATCAAGAGTTATTTTTATTTCATAAGTAGCATAGTCACTACTAACAAGTAATTTTAATATAGTTATTAAAAATCAGTCAAGCAATTTATAAAAAGCATTTTCAACAAATAAGTAAACAGTTAATATAAACAGCATATAGCTCTTAAAATCCTTTAAGGACGGGAGTCCTGTATCCTAGACACAAGCACGGGACGGAGCATAATCGAAAGGAATCATCTCACAGGACGGTGGGTTTGCATCGCTAAGCCTAACTTGGAAAAAAAATCACAAAAAATGAAGTTTAAGTCCTTACGTTGCCACTTTTGCTAGTTTTTTTAGATTATTACTTCAGTCATAATACGAGTACATTCTTCCTCTGACAAATAGCGTTTTCTTGCCATAATAAACCGAAAATAAGGCTTTCCGTAATAAAAAGCGAAGTGCGCGAAATGTATCCGAATTCTACGCAAAATGCAAAAAGAAATGACGGTAAAACCCAAAAAGACTAGTTACAATTGCACAATAACAACAAAAACAAACAAACAAAAAATTAGGTTACCAGAATCGCGACTGATTCTATCAGGTAGAAAGTTACGCAGCCCAGCTCTGTTTATTTACATTACTTTTAAGCCCCTGCCCCACAACCGCTGATGAGTAAAATAACAAAATCTGGCTGAATATGAGCAAACTGAATATCAGGATATAAAAACTATATTTATTTCAAAAGTAATGAACACGGAAAGCCTTCTAGTAATGCCCGAAAAAATTTTCAAAAATTGTTCGAGTTTAAAATACACATATGCATCACCGCCCCATGTGTTCGATTTCCATAAAGATACGAGTGGTACACCAGGCTGTGAGAGACGTTCGTAGGCGATGCATATATGACACGTCCGTCGAGAAAGGGTTAAAATACGATCTTAATATACTACTTCAAAAAAAAGAGTCACTCGATTGACAACATGTAAAATAAGTCTGATAAGGAGAACAACAGATATTGAAATAGTATTAAACTAGCAAAACTGTCAGCGTCCTGGCCTAGGGGCAGCGCATCTTCCCCGTGATCTGGGCGTCACAGGTTCGAGCGCTGGTTCGAGTATGGTTGTTCTTTACCCTGTGTTCTATCTGAGAGGTGTGTGAAAGAACCCCCCCCCCCCTTGTAAAAAGTGGTTGCACAAGCGAGTGTGTGAGTGTCATCTTCATGTGAGCTAGAAGTCAGACTTCTGCCCTCGTGTGCTCAGGGGCCTTTATTCTCAGAAGCTGCTGCACAAACTCGGCTTAAAATCGCTGACTTCGTCAGCGGGCTTGTCTATGGTAAGCGCCTTAAGTAACAACAACTACCAAAATACAAAAATAGAAACAATTTTTGATTTTGACCTCGAATCAAACGAAGTAACTTTATATCATGATCGATTTTGGAACATTACATTTGTTAGAAATTCAAATAGTCCTAATAATAAATAAGAATGAAAACATTCGAATTGGTCAAGTTTCATTAGAATAGCCAATAGCAATAATTGTGTTCTTCTTTAAAATAAACTCAATTTCTGCACAAATTGTTACGAAATTAATCACCTATAGATCTACAATACCATTTTCTTAACGGCCAAATTTCTTCAAAACAAAATTGTGGAATTCTCTCAGTTGTGCATCCAAAGTTCAAACAATTAAACGTGCAATGACGGGGGGAAAAGGGTAAGTCGATACTTCCCTCAGCAGAACGCCACCTGTTCTCCGCCATTCCACCCCCACCAAACAGTCAATAAAGTCTTCCTCCTTATCCCGAGCATCCCTCAGTCTCTGGTCAGAACAGCCCCCGAGAGCACGCGAAACTTTCCCCTCGGCATTTCACTTCAGTGCTTGTTGCGTGGATCTGGAAACGTTCGGTGGAAACTTTTCTCAGCGAATAAAAGTCCTTAAAAAATATTTTTGAGCGGCTAGAGATAAATAGTTCTGTGAAGTGTTTCATAAATCTCTTTGCTATAGAATAATCTTTTTGTTTGAAGAAAGTTTTTTCAGAAAAAAGTTAGAAAGTAAGTATATTTGATGGTTTAATGATTTAAATACAAATAAACTTGGCTAATTCAAATACTTATAATTCGAATCCGTCGACCATTTTTTTCCCTGGTCTCTTTAGCTTTCTATTAAAGTAATGGTAAAACTTTGCTAATAATTCCAATTAATTTTGGTTTAATTCAATCAAGAGTAAGAAGTGGATTTTTTATAAAGATTTTCTTTAGTATTTTGTGTCTGAAGTGATCGCAAGGAACTTGAACAATTTTTCAAGATTCTTAATTTATCAGAAGAATTTACAATTGTGCGCTGAATTCATATCGCTTTTTTTTTCACTTTAAAATTTTTGTGCACATTAGATAAGAACTGTATTGTTCTTTTTGAAGTTTAATTGTACAACTATTGTACATGAAAAGTTGTCTAAATTTTTTAAATTAAATTTATTGAAATTATGAAAATTAAATATAATTGTTATTTTATTTAAATTGTCCACGCTTTATTTATGAATTACGTTTTATTTACTAAAATTATTAAATAAAAATAAATAATTGTGATCATTTCATTATTTAACTCTTTGTACTCGGAAAAGTAATTCGATGCAAAATTATTCACCGAATACACTTTTTTATTGTTCCGAAAAATAAATATATATAATTGTTTCAAGTTGAATTGCCCAGGAAAGTTAATTTACTTCTTTTTATCATTCTGTAGGTATTTTTAACAATCGAAATTGAAAAATAAATAAAACGTCAAAATGATGCATCGTCTTGAATGGTAACCATAAGTCAAGGCTCGAGTGCAAAACGTTAAGTTGTCGTATTCTGTTGTTGTTATACATGGTTGTCTTATTTATAGAACTTTTGAAAGATTAAAATTTCTTTGTGGTCACGTCAATTTATAATCAGCCAAGTTCTACTGCATATTCCTTTGGTACAATTTTGCTTTTTAATGTATTTTTTCATGAAGAATTTTCTTTATTGCTGATTTTGTTAGTATATCATACAATTTCTTTATTATATTTTCCTGTTGCAGTGTTCAATGACTTATTATTATTGATGCATTTGTCAATAGAAATTATTTGCTATTCAGATCAGGGCTTCTTAAATATAGATCCTGCTGTAAGTAGAATAATTTACAGGAATTGCGGAGATGATTAAAATATAAATAAAAGCATTCATCCTTCACTGTACTCAACATTGAAAAATAACTACCATTCAACAAGCCAATTTGCTGAATTGATTCAAAATATTATTAAAATTTTACAAGTATACTAAATTTTGTTTGATCCATCATTAATCTATTAATGCATCAAATTGTTATATAATGATCAGCTTTGTTTTCCATTGATATGTCTTAGTTCTTTCATGGATCGTTTTTTTTTTCAATCGAAATGAATTCTTCAAAAAGAGTTTAAGAAGTCCTGTAATAGGATATTTCTGATAAAAATTATGAAAATTGGCTGATTATCATTTTAAATAGAAATTTCTTCAAAATGTTTCGCCTGAGTGTATATATATAAAAACAATTTCAAAATTACATATTTGATATATAGCTAATTTTAAAGTTTTTAAATTTGATCATATTTAATTATTACATAATTGCATTGTCTATCTTGAATTTCTGTTTGAATTGTGTAAATACGAATCAAAAAACTTGAGGATTAAATATATTTAAAAAGATGGAGCAGCCATTAGATTTAAATTAAAGTTTCAGAAATTAACTCAAAAAATAGTTTGTGTAGATTTTTGGAATCCATTTTTTGTTTAATCAAGGAATATTAATGAAAGTATAACCAAAAAATGCTGTACTGTTAATAGGAATTATAAAAGACTATTATTATTATTTTGGATTTAGGTTTAAAATTATCATTCTATACTACTACAAATAACCCTTTTCGGAATAAAACCTGCAATTCATAGTTTTGGCAACAATGATTATAAAAAGAGGATTGCGAACGAAAGTGACAAAATTCTAGATCATGAATCTCTAAAATAATTAATTCCTTTTCATTATCTGTTGTTGTTGTTGTTTCCAATGGCACTTGCCATAGGCAAGCCCGTTGATTGAAATCAACGATTTTAAGCCGAAAGGGAACGTCTCTTATTTTAGTAGCTCCAACTAGGGCCAAGAGTACGACATTGCTACTCACGCATCACATTCGCTTGCACAGCCCCTTTTTAAAGGGGGGCACATTCACACATCTCACAGATAGAACAAATGAAGGACAACCATGCCCCGGGACGCCCAGATCACGGGGAAGACGCGCTACCCCAATGCCAGGACGCCAAATGCATTATAGAATGAAGAACAATTCCTTTCACTATACCTATATCGCCAGAAATATAATTATTGAGTGTTCTTTGTTCTAAAACTTAAGTCATTAATACAGTATTTTATTTTTTTTCAATTTGAAAACATTAAGAAAATAACGTGATGACTTGCTGAACTAACAATCAGCTATGGTTATTCAGTGAATTCCCGTAGAGCACGAATGCCGGATATTCACTATCGGACATGTTTATACGAGTTCAAACATGTCTCTGCACTGTAATATAGTCTCAAACTCTGCAGTGCTACTGAAATTCGAGTCAGTTTGAAATATTTCAATGTGAACAGATTGTTGGTTTAAATTAATTTGTTTCAAATATATATAAAACTATCATTAACTAAAAGTTATATAAAATATATTTTCCTTGTATTCTTAAACATATTTAGATATTTTTATAAACCTTTACTTTAAAAAAAAACTTCATTAATCATATGTAACAAAGTACTTAAGTGTATACATTTATTTTTATAAACAAAAATAATCAAACTGTGAGAAGGTCTTGCTTATATTATGGAATTGTGAATCACGTTGTATGAGATCATCTGACAATTTTTCCCCTGTTTTTCTGGAGTCCACTTTATTGCTTTACTCATTTAGCATTAAATAAAAATATGCATTTTTTTTTCTCATAAATCAAACTTTTATATAAAGTTTTATTACTAAAGATAAATAAAAATCAATTCGATAAAATCTTTACTGAGAATGGCAAAAATGTAAAACTTCTCTTCCAACAATGGCAATGAAAGATCTCATCTTTTGTAATTGTTGCATTTTAACGTCATTTTTGGAATTTATGACATCATGAATAATGCAAAGATAACTTCATTCTCGTTATTTTATCCAATGTCGATAAAATTTAAACGTGTTTTGGAAAGCAGAATTTTGTTGTATAGGACTTTACGAGTTATATCCTCCAAAAATTCATATTCCAAAACACGTATATCATTGCACACTGTCTGGTATTTTCCATTTGGACAATTCTGTTAAATGTTTATTGCAATAATAATTAAATATGATTATTTTTAAAATAGGATTAATTTTAATTCTAAAAATATTTTATGACATTTTATGATATATTTATTAATTCAATTTCACTAGAATTAAATTATTTGCTTTTTTTCCGTTTTATCCTTTAATATGTGTTTTGGTATAAATTCAGTGCAATTAATACTTATTAAATAGATTTTCTGATGATTATATCTCTAATTGATTTTATTTTTTTTAATCTGAAAAAAGAAAACTAAACATGGAAAAATTAATTTTATATAATAGTTGAAGGAGTTACTATCTTGTCGTATTATATTATTTTGTATTAAGCTTGAAAAATGTAATAGTTTGTTTTGTTATGACTTACTAATATATACGATTTCCAAATGCGAAATTTGAGGCTTTTTAGGCGTAAACTAAATAATTTAAATTTCTGTTATACAAGTGTCGGTATATATCAATGGAAATTTAAAATTTTGTTTAGAAGATTAAAAGAAATAAACGAACTATACAATATTTGACTACATAAAAAGTGAGGGAAAAAACCCCAAAACATATTAAAGCTCCTGAGAACTAAGAAAAATATAGATCGTAGTAAACTATTTTCATTTTCTATTAAAAAAATATATTAAAATAATTTAAGATAAAAAAAGATATTAATTATGTTTATACTGACTTCTAACGATTATCTTTTTATTGGTAACATTACAAATTGACATTTAAAATGCATGCTTTTAAAGCATAAACATAATCCATTTAAGAATAAAAAAATACTAAACACAAGAATATTGGTGTTTGAGAACTTGCCATTCAGTAATGTAATTTAAAAATTAATAAATGATGAGGTCTCAAAGAAAAAAAAACGAAATTTAAAAAATTTAATGTTATGATTGTGAAAATGCCGAGGTTTCACGTATTTCTGTAATGTTATTTTTTCTCCTTGAAGTAAACATTATAAAAATAATGCATGCAATAAATAAAAAAATAAAATTTGAATTAAATGCGCAATAAATACGAAACCATTAATAATTTTGTTAAATTAAGCAATGGATTAAAAATGTTGCCATTTGTAAATGCCATACATTCAAATCGATGCGCCATTTATATATTATGATGAACTTAGAATTCATGATATTGAAAAAGCAAGTTTTCCATTTGTTTTGATAGCGATTGTTGAGAATGTAATCACAATTCCATGATGGCTAAAGTTTAAACTCCTACTAGAGGGGCCTAGATTTGAGTTCCATTATTATTATGATCCATTCATGTCAGCCATAAAAAATTGAGAATTAAATTCGACAGGATTAAATGTTTTAAAATTATATTTGAATGAGAATTTGGAAAAGCGGCAATGATACAGATATATGTATCCTTATCGTTTGTGTCGGGCTAAGAATTTTAAGGTTTCCTTCACTTCATCTCCACCCTTCAAACAAATTAAAGGATTAAGGGGTTTCTTATGGCGCATTATCTCTTAATGTTAGTGTTACAATGATTTTCTTTGATAATAATTGGTAAGAAAGTTTTACATTCCATATAAGTAAAGATATTTCTAATTACGGAAATATTGTGGATAATTTAATCATTTAGGTATTTATGAAATTTACCTTTGAGAAAGTTAAAACATAAATTTAGAGCAAAAATTTATATATTCTCTATATATTAAAAATAGATAACGTATATAATATTATATACTTAATAATAAAAGATAAAGTATGCAATTGCGACAGATCCTAATTTTTTATGAATTTGGTTTATATGTTTGAAAATTTACTTAGATCTGTCTTGATTTATTTCATTAATAAGAATTCTCGAAGAGATTTTTACGATTTGAGATCGGATAACAAGACGAATCCGAATCATAATCCATCCTTCACATTTTCAAGATGGTTTGGTGATTTTTTAAATGAATCGGTGAAAACTGTACATATTTGCATTATTTAAAGCAAACCAAATTCATATTTATGAAATTAAATTGATTAAAATCAAGATAAGAAATAAAATTTATTAAATATAAACAATATATACAAAAACAAATAATAAAATCGAAGAGTAATTTGTTGTTAAGAATTCGTTGTAACACCTTACAAGATGTAAACTGATTTTAAAAATTGGAAATATTAAGTAAAATTTAATCAATTTAGGTGGAAATTTTACTTTGTATTCGAAATTCTATCATAAAGGAAAAAATATGCTTAAAAGTTGTAAAGTTAGACTTCGCTTATTTTACTCTAATTTTATCTTTTAGTTCTGATATATTAAATGTTTATTCGTGAATTGGAATATAAAATAAATAAAATAAAAAAACGGTTCCCGTTCTATTCCTCTCTAAGGAATTGAATGGCGCCTATGTTTATCTCGATATTGCTTCAAATGCTCTGCAATTTTAGTTGCATAGGTACAATCGGCACTCTTTTATCGAAAATGACCATACACCAAGTAATATAATTGCAAATATTACATTGTAATTTTTGCCAAATGATTATTTTTATCTGAAATTTTTTGTAACTTATAAATGAATAATGTTTTTGTACTTATTTCCCAATTTAAGGCATCTCAATATCAGTGAGAGTGCTCTTCTCTAAGCTTTCTAACTCTCGAATACATGTAGGAAAAACTTTAAAAAGCAATAAAAAATTTTAATTCCGCATTTTTAATCAATTTAATCTCTAACTGACAATTGTTTGCATTGTTTTAAGAATTTATTTTTAAAGATTATATATTTCTACTCTTTTTGTAAATAAAAATATGACTTCTTAGTATTTTTATTTTTTATTTTTCATGAATATAATGTTGCAATTATCTCGTTTATTCTCCATTTAAATGCACATATATGCTCTAAAAATTTTCCCCTTGAGATAGAACGCTTACTGTTCTTGGCAATTATGCATTATGATTCAAATTTCAGCGAACAAATTAGTAAAGAAATGTAAAAAACAAAGATGGCATAAATCATAATTTAAATATATGTCCAGAAACGCTACTAGAATAATCCAACAGGATACACAATATTGAAGAAATGACAAACTAATAACAGAAGAAAGACTTTCAAACTCTACACTTGGATAGTACATGCACTCAATATCTTTCACAACATCTACCATTCTCAAAAGTTTTTACCATTCGCAATTAGGTTCATCCTACAGTGATGTCACCTAGCGGATATTTACAGCAAACATTCTAGAAATGTAATTTAGGTACAGACATCTTGTAGATCACTATATTCTGCAAAAAAGAAACCCAAAGCAATTGAATTGGATGCTATTAACCACCTGTATATCTAGTGAGCAGCGTTCTCTAATTTATCTGATTGGATTTCCAGTCATTCTCTCCTGTGGAATTTTAATTTTGTATCTTCTCTAAGCAGTTTGTAATTTGAATGTTGAATGTCTGAGTTTTAAAAATTAAATTGCCGATTATTGATCTTCAGAGCAAAAAGAACTAAGCTGTTGCCAAGTTCCATATCACATTCCATTCATCAATGAATCTATATTTTATTGAAGCAACTTAGAAATTACTTTCAAACTTCTCTTCTAAAGTTCGTTTATAAAGATGGAGGTCATACTGAAACGTTATAACCTATCTTCAATCTTGCTTCTTTAGTTCTTTCCTTTGCTCTGTGTCATCTTGATGCACTTAATTCATATTCATGTGAAATGTATCGAGCCAATTTAATTTTTGTATCTATCGCGAATTCTGAAAATATGCAATGGAGTATTTATTGGAAAATGCAGTAATATTTATAATGGAATTAATTTCATTCATGTGAAGATAAATTGTTTATTTTATCTAGTATAAATACAAAGAAAAAAATCAAAGCATAATCGATCGAAAGATATACACAACTCTTCACTGGCAGAGCTATTAAAAATGTGCAAATATCCAAAACATTTCCTGTTTTACAGAACTGCCATATCAATGCTTTAGCCGCCCATTCTGAAGGTTTAAAGGTCATTACAGAAAAATTATGCATTCTCGCAAATGTTTGCAAAAAGTCTTCAGAACTTATTATACAATAAGTAATAATGTCATAGATATTTATTTTTATTATGCACTTCATCCATGTCTTCTTTGTTTGTTAACTGTCGTTTCAATGATGATGAAGCCAACAAAAAATTGATCCATCAGGAAGTAAAAAGTTGTTTTGAAAAGTCACGTGTGATCATAATTTATTCATTTTGGATATTTATATTGGTTTTTTCTAATTTCATATACTAGGGAATATAATGGAATTAATTTCATTCATGTGAAGATAAATTGTTTATTTTATCTAGTATAAATACAAAGAAAAACATCAAAGCATAATCGATCGAAAGATATACACAACTCCTCACTGGCAGAGCTATTAAAAATGTGCAAATATCCGAAACATTTCCTGTTTTACAGAACTGCCATATCAATGCTTTAGCCGCCCATTCTGAAGGTTTAAAGGTCATTATAGAAAAATTATGCGTTCTCGCAAATGTTTGCAAAAAGTCTTCAGAACTTATACAATAAGTAATAATGTCATAGATATTTACTTTTATTATGCACTTCATCGATGTCTTCTTTGTTTGTTAACTGTCGTTTCAATGATGATGAAGCCAACAAAAAATCCATCCATCAGGAAGTAAAAAGTAGTTTTGAAAAGTCACGTGTGATCATAATTTATTTATTTTGGATATTTATATTGGTTTTTTCTAATTTCATATACTAGGGTGAAGCAAGTGCAAATAAAGTAAAATAAAAAAGAGATTATGTTGTAAAGGGAAAAATAAATGTAACAATCGTTGAAAAAAATCGGGAATTCTTTTCTCTTATACCGAGGGATTGCAATATCGGACCAAAATTTCAATACCGGTATTCGGTATTTTTTAGATCTTAATACCGGGATACGGGATTTAATACCGGTATTAGAAATTTTAGAAAAAGAAAGAAAACACAGGAGTTTCTTTGCATTATTTGCCAGTTTTATTAGAGTGTGTAAATATCACAATAAATAATTTGTAAACTATAAAGTATAACAATATATAAAGAATCGCAGAAAAATAAAGGAACATCTTATTTATTTAAATCGCAAAAAAGTGTAAATATCACTTCAGTCTGTGGTACTATTACAAATTTTTGAAAAGTGATCTTAAAAAACATAATGCATCAATTGTACTGTCATTAAGCCTGAAAAGTAATTTTGTGCAAAAATTACCAGCTGCCGAAAACGCTCTTTCGGCATCTGCGCTATTTGGTGGTACTGTTAGCAATGCGCGATATATTTTTTCCAAGTATTTACCTCTAAATCCCTCATCTTCAAATAAATCGATTTCTCGTCGGATGGTTTTGGATATAGCTGATTTCTGTATTGTATTTTGGTTCGTTGATTTTTTTTATATTTTTTATTTATCACGAATTCTATTTTTTGTTCAAGATTCGATTCCTTTTCACTATCGACATTAGTGTCATCATAATCTTTGATAACTGAACCGAATTCTTCTGAATGTGGATAGGTTTGTGGGTAAAAAATTTTAAGAAAATTTACTATAAACTTAATCAAATTTAAATTGGTTATTTTCTTTTCTTCTTTTTCATTTTCATTTTTAAAATCATTATAATTATGTAAATACCATAAGACATTTTCTATTTCGGTATGCTTTTTTTCTGTGCGATTTTTCATTGTAATATATAATTCTTCAGATAGTGATGTGTGCTGTTCTTTCAGTAACTGCAAATTGAAATTTATTGTTGCATTAGCTGTTAATAAATTAGAATCTCTCCAACATAATGCCTCAATAGTCAGTTTTATTGGAAGTAGAGCTTATACAGTTCTGGATATTAAGTCGACTTCCTTATCTAAAAAAATAATTTACTGGTTTAAGTCGATTATTGCTTTTTGGATTGGATTTCTCAGTTTCAAAAATCGTTCCATCATTAGGAGTAAACTTTTCCAACGTGTTTTAGAATCTAATATTAACATATATTCTGTTTTATTTTCAGTTAGTATATATTTTATTAATATGTCTATTTTTATAGGGGAACGTTTGAATATCTTAACAATTTTTCGGACTTTATAAATTATAGGAAACAATTCTTGATGGGTTAATATTTCATCCTCATTAGCAATATCTTCTTCAACAATGACATTGTCATTTTCTTCATTGTCAAGATCACTCACACTCTTACTCTCTTCAAAGTTGGATTCCGAAGTTTCTATATCCACAGTATTTGTATTCTTCTGTTCTTTATTTTTTTGGTATAATGCTTCTGTTACTCCTAATTGAATTCCAAGAGCATACTACAATTGCTAATTTGCACCAATCAACTTTCCAACTTTTTTCATAACTGTTGCTCCATCAGTTGTTATGGATATAATATCTTTCAGGGATAATCCATGTTTTGCTAATTTATATTTAAACAATTAATTAAGCCATTAATTAGCTAGTTGATTTCGCCCGTTAGGGAGGCATAAAAACAAAAACGAATACTATTTTGCTGTGTTGGCGATCCCTGAACATATAGTGGAGACAATTAAAAAAAATTTCTAGTAAATAACGAAAAACGGTATTTAAACTTGTGAATATCGGTATTACAAAATTGTACAAATAGCTCAAAATACCGGTATTCGGTATCCCGGAATACCGGTATTGCAATCCCTACTTATACCTTTATGAATGAGTCACTTACTAGATTCTTGTCGCATATGCTAGTGATTGCGTGATATGTAACCTAACTATTTCGCATGGAGTTGGAGACTTTTAGTATTAAATCGGCTTTATTATACATTTTTTATTATTAAATAGAAATATTGATTGTTTAATGTCGTATTATTCGAATTAAAGCTCTTTTTCCAGAAAAATTATCTACTGTATGTACTTGATTTGAAATTTGCACTTAATTTTTTCTCAATTTTCTAAATAATTCTTATTTTTTCAAATGGTATTATTTTATCCAAAAATTTTTTTATATATATTAAAATATATTTTTTACAATTAATTAAGCTATAATTAATATCATAAAAATTTTCTAAGCATTTTCTAAAAATTCAAAAAAATGTATAACAAATATTATTGATATTCTAATTTAATCTGCAGCCAAAATGCTATCGAATTCTTAAAGAGCAGAAGTTAAATTTCAATTCAATTAATTCGATATTAACCGAAATTTTTCCATTTTTTATAATAACTTTAGAGCAATAATCCCGGAAAAAATTGTATACTACTTTAAAATTCAAAATTTTATCTTTTCAATTATATCAATTTTATTTCCATTCAATTTTTATTACTTTTTCAAAATACAACGAGGAAACAAGGAAATTAATTATAATTCGTCACTAAACAACGGTCAAAATTTGATTTACTTTTCTTTTGATAACTCTATTAAGTTTTAAAATTCTTTTGTCAATTCTATTTATTATTTTTAAAAATATATATAAAGTTTATTTACTTCGATAAAGAATATTTTTTAAATATTGTCATTTTTACTCATGTTTTATAAACTAATTAATTAGTAATATGGAAAATAATATCGAGCTTTCAGTAATAAGAAATGTGGAGTAGTGCTTTAAATGTGCCTAAACGAAAACATAAAACAATCATTGAATTTGAAAAGAAAACACAAAAATTAAAGACTTGGCTAGCGAATGAAATTTTTATTGTTAAAGAACAAGAATTGAAATAAAGAACTGCCTCCAGAATACAATAGCAGAATTCTGGGAAGGTAATAAGTTTAAATAAGACGATTAAAAATTTATATCAGTTAAAACTAATGACTTGGTTTTTGTTAAAGTTTTTATTAATGAAAAATTATCTCATAACGGTCATTAAAACATTCAAATTTTATTTTTCTTATATTCTAATGTTTTTCTGAATAAAATTTTAAATACTTACATAACAAATATTAATCGAGAAAATAAACAATCGGTTACTTTTAAAATTCGTCTGGTTAGTTTTAATTAAACAAATGTTTCAGACGATAAAGTGATATTATATATTACAATATTTCATACAAAAGTTATTTTTGCATCTAAAATATTATACATGGAAATATTTTAATCCTGAGCAAGTTGGAGATATTAATTAGAATACAAGTAAAAAATAATATTTTTGAACTTTTTTTTATTTAATGTATGTCCAGGTCAATTTTATGTTACAATTATTTCGAAAATGGCTGATAGATGCACTTCTACTCAAAAAGATATTACTTTAAAAGAATTGAGTCACCGGCAGCACTGGACTGTATTAACAAAAATAAATATTTCTCTCTGAGTAGTCGTTGTTGAAATTTTATCGTCTAGTAACAAAACAATGTAACAACCTCGGAGGAAAACAAAAGATACTAGAAGGATTTCCGATATAAATCACTACTACATAATGGAATAAATACAAATAAAAAGAAGCATGCAGTTATTCTCCCAAATTCGAATGACCCTATAAAGAATGGAGCCATGAAATTATAATTGTCAAAGCTGGAATCGCAGAGTGACCCGTAGTTTGCTCCCAACTGCTTTTTTGACGTGGACAGCGGGAATAAAAATTCTTCAGTCGTGTAATAAACAGTTTTACAACTTCCGTATATAACCCACGTTTGAACTCTACGTAGGAAGAGAGAAAATTGTTGATCTCATCACATTTAATGAAATTCTCTAGCCTCTGCTTTTGAGATGTTCCGCAAAATTTTTCGTCTCTAGAAATATCAGAGAAAAATTTAAGCTGTACAGTACCTAAAAATAAGATAGTATGTTATCTTTTTAAAGCATGATGATGATCCAGTGGGGTTATTGTTTTTATAGAGCAATGACCTGGCTTTCTGTCTACCTACCTGACTAATTTTCAATACCTACCTGTATTGAATAATTGAAAAAAAAATAATGGCGAATTTAATCAGAATGAACGATTCAGACGATTTTAATGAGTTATTTTTGTAAGGTATGTAAGTAACTTCGGGATGAGGTTGTTAAAAAATGTTATAAATACTTATTTTTCAAAGTAAAAACAAAAACACTTATGGAATTAAAATATAGAATTTAAAAGTAAAAAGTGTTGAATTACAATGTTGAAATGGGAAATTAAATTTTTTTAGACTAAAAAATGGCATAATACAAATATCTCTGCTTAAAATTTTATCAAATCATTTTTTTCAAAATTTTAGAGATAAGAAACGTATTACCTTCTTTCTGAACAAAGAAATAAACCTATCTTCCTGTCCGATCTTTAAAATTTGGAATTAGTCTGATAAATAACATGAATTTTTCAATTTTTTTTCACATTTAAAACAATTGCTAAATATTTTCAAAGAAACAACTTGTTTATTCTGTGACTCAGGAGCTACAGAACTTATTGAAGTCATTACACCAAATTAAAACAAATGCGATTTAGATTTTAATTTATGAGGCGTTTCGTAAAAAATTTTTAGAATTCTTTACCAAAATTTAGAATTAAAAAAATAAAGTTTACAGGTATGATTTTAGCATCTAAACATATATTTCAAAATTTAATTTCCCGAAGAGTGAACCTAGGAAAAGAATTCGAGCGGTCTCATAGAAAAACGTGTTAAAAAATTAAGACGACGAAATAAAAAATATTCTACATTTTCGCCCGAAAACAGCTTTTTAACGCTGTCACCAATACTTATGTGGCTCTAATATTAGCAGAATATATCATAATAGTATAACAATAAGATAGAGAGAATTCTTTAAGGTAACAAATCTCGCTAAATTACATACAGTGTGTTTCTAAAATAGTGCGAGAATTTCAAAGATAGGTTAGGCGTACAGTCCCTTTTATAAGTGAGATAACACCAGTAAAGGGCGATTGCAACAAAATATTCTTTGTCAATGAAATACCTGTCGATTATATTTTTTAAAAAAACTTTATCGATATATTTATTTTAATACCTTTACGATCATTCTTTTTAAGAAAATACAATTATAATTTAGTAGAAAATATTTCAGGATATGTATTCAAGAGCAATTAACACTTAAGCTTTCACTTTACAATAACAAAATGTCGAGAATTTCAAATAACTTACTTTTTATTGGAACCTAATCTTCACAGTACAACAAAAATCATCAATGTATTTTGAAAATGGTATTTTCAGTATAAAAAATTCCGATTCTGGGAAGAGACTAAGCTGAAAGAAGTTGCTAAAAGCAGAGAAAAGAAGCAAAATAAAATACTTTGATTCCTTTATTTCCCACTTGTTTTCAAAATAATGGTATGTATAGAAATGGATGTCCTATATGAATACACTTTTTTTTGCCGACCTTACTGTAAAAACTATTTATGTATGCTTGAACCTTACTTTTAAGTTGTTCATCTCATGATTCTAGATGTATACTGCATTAAAAATAAAATAATTTTGTACAGTGAATTATTTTGAAATATCTATATGAAGGTCAGACTCTATCATATTCTGGGTTCTCATTTCCTCTTACCTGTGCGGACTTCACGGCCATTAGATTTTTCCTTTGGAAGCTATTCTTTTTTGTTCGTTGACATCTTTTTTATTCAATTATAAAGATGAGTCTGTTAACCTGTTTTGAACGGTTTTCATAATTCATCTGCTATGTACACTGACTGTTTCGATAATGTTCACTAACTGCATGTGCATGAAATCTGTCAATCGTAACTCATATAAAAAAATAATTCATTCTAGAATCTTTTGATACGCAGGTACGTTTAAAGATTCAGTGCAAACTCGGGTTAAACCATCTAAGGACCTTTCAGCAATGTAAAAGTCCATTCGACTTAAACTGAGTTCAGATCTTCAGATCCCCCCTCCCCATTACGTAAATATATTATTTCCGATACTTTATTACTACTGTTGTTTATTTTTTCATTGCATAAATTTCACTTCGACCTTGTTTAATTCGGAAAAACGAGAACAATGAGAAAAAAATTTGAATATATATAATATACCAGAGAATGCGTTTTGCAATTTTAAGACAACCCCCTTTTCAAGCCACGGAAAGTTTATGATTTTAATCGCAAATGTCTCCGCCATTTCTACGGATAATTCCAGGAAACATTTTTCTGTGTTTTTATTATGGCAGATTATGCATTTTTCCAATTGCTCTTTTTGGTCGATGCCCTCTTTTTAGTGTTCTTTTTAAAAATATTTTTGTAATTAGTCACTTTTCTATTTCTTCGCAAAATATAATCATTTTTCATTTTTTGGTAAATTCTTTGTTTTTTTTTTATTGTTGTTTTTCAAAAAGAGTCGCATTGTTGCATCGTTGATAGTAAATATATTTGTGTCACTTAACTTTAAATATAATAATGTTCATGCATTGGTACTTCGTATGTACAGCCGACCGACCACCTCGCCACCACTGAACGAAGCAGTATTGACATAAACATTGATAGTCTGGGACACGATGAGAGGAAATGCAGTTACAGATTTCAGTTACATGCTTCATTAAAATTAATAGATATATCACCATTAGCCTTCGAGAAACCGCAAAACGGAACATTAATCAAGGCGAGATCTTAAAATTCTTGATTGAAATACTAACTGCGAGTGCTCTTATCTGATGTTTCATAATTAGTTTATAAAAGAAAATTTCATTGAATCACTCCAATTGACTGAACTGAAATTATTTGTCTTTTTTAGAATCTATACTTATATAAAGCTCAATGTGTGTGTGTGTGTGTTGGCGCTCTACAGAAAAGACCATTTGACCTACAGCTACCAAATTTGATACGTAATTGGAGGTCGGGAATGTGCACCTGGGGTCCCTTTTTTAAAATTTTAATTAGAATTTTAATTATTAATTAAAAACTAACTTTCCCGCCAAAAAATCATTTCTTTCCCCACCGCCAAATGAGTAAGGCTTCAGTATTTTTTTCCCAACAGTAATGAGGCTTAGGCTCAACATTTTTCGGCCGATTATTTCAAACGATTCTATTTATTTTCTTAATGTTTGATGCATTTAAAATTAAACGTTGTTAATGAATCGATCTTTCAGATTCATTCTGAAGTACTTTTGAATTAAAATAAAACAGAATAAAGGAAATTAAAAATTTCTAATCTGCATAGCATTATCCCAACTGGCGTAGAAAAATTCACTTATTTGCGTTACCATAACTGGCGTTGAAAATTCACTCCTGCGCATTGTGTTCTGATTGTTTCTTAGTTCTGTTTATTTTCTTAGTGCTTGATGCATTCAAAATTAAATATTGTTAATTAATAGACCTGCTCATGATGAATCTGAAAAAATTTTGTTGTCAAATTCTTGAGATATTGCATAAATAAAGAAAGATATTCTTTAGTGCCCATAAGGTTTAAATGCTCAGTGACTCTGTTTTCAGTAATCATATTACAAAAAAAATGATGCTTTGTTTCAGTAAAAAATATTATTATATTAATTGCAGATTTATCATTTCCACTTTAATTTAAAGCATAAATTCTGCGGGAGCTAACAGAAAATTAGAGAGATACAAATTACGTTATGACTGAAGGCCTTTATAATATTATGAGTGAATTGAAATTTGAAGTTTTAAAATATTTTAATGAAGAAGCTATTAAAGTAGGAATTACATAAATTATTAAAATTTTAACAAGCATTAAGATTGGTGTACCGGCTGGTCGCCAAAGGCGGCTAGTTATTAATATTTCATTGGTCTATTTCAGTACATTTTAAACATTTTTCACTTTTGTTTTAATCTGACTGCCAATAAACTCCTCTATTCGAGATATGAACAAATATTTTCGGCACAGAGATCCATATATAACCACCCATTTCAGTACGTTTATATACAATCCGGTAGATTTAGAACCAAATGTATTCAAACATTGGATCAAATAAAGAACCAATTAATAAAGAAAGCTTAAAATTTGAACACAAATGCATTTAATTCTGAAATTTCAAAGATAAAATTTCAAATTAGGTAATTTGCGAAATCAATTTGGTTCAATAATATATGATGCTAACGCATGTAGCACAAAAATCGCGTTTATTACTTATTGCGAAATGGCAACAGTCAAATTAAAACAAGCTATCATACGAATTTCAGACTCCCTCATTGGACGTTTTTACTGTTGCATTAAATCCAGTGCTTCGCATAACTATTGAATGGAACTTCAAAATATTATTGAAGGTTTCTGGAGATAGTTTCCCATTTCACAAAGTTAGAATCAGATCTCAACGAGAAGCAAAGAATTATGAAAGAAACCAAGAAATAAACTTCAAATAGAAAAATTAAATCGAACCGAAAAAATAGACGCAATTGTTGCCAGATAAGTAATCATTATGTCTTTGTCTATGGAAATTAATTTTCAGACTTTCCAAAGCATTATCTTATAATAATGGGCTTTGTATTATAGTACGACTAAAAAATTGCCCTTTTAATGATATAAATTTCATTTCTATATAATTTCCCCCCTTAATTGTAATAACATTCTTAATTCAGTTTGATACACTATCCGTACTTGTGTTTTTATGAGAGAATCCAAACTCATCCGTGAAAACAGTCGAACCTTGTCAAAAAAAATTTTTTTATCCCATAAAATCCTTTCCTTCTACCCAACTGGACACCTCCCCTTCCCTTTGCCCAACATCGGCCGAAATAAACGGGAGACCGACCCACTTGGAATAGAAATGCGGTAGTCAATATTTGGGACATTAAATTCTGAGCGGGGTAACTAGTGAGGTCCGAAATAAGATCACAATGCAGGGCGCAAGGTATGCTCCGGCGACGTCCGGGATTCTCGGACGATCGCTTATTATGATGGATGATCGGAGCATGAGTCGGAAATTTCAGCAACTGCCTTCACGCTTCGCCTCTTCCTATCAGCGGGCCCGGGGAGACTCATATTTTATCCCGCGACAGTCCGTCAGCTTCGATTTGCAGGAACTCCCTTTGCCAGTTAATAATGGGAGATTGAGAAAAGAATGGAACACAGGTATTTTGGGAGCGAATTAATTTGTGGGGGGGGACTGAAAAATCTGTCCCCTCTTTCCTTTTGGATTTGATCAGAACATAAATCTTTTTGTTTTGTCTTTTGTATACAGATTTGGTTGCCTGATGGTAGATTTAAGTTCTCGATAGGAAGATCGGGTATTTGAAATTTAATTTTATGCAGGAGGCTTGTTACGGAGTTGGTGCACAACTAAAGAATGTATTTAGGACTTTTTAAATGCTTCACCTTTAACACTTTTGTGTCATCCATAAACTAATTAGATGCTTATGGCTGCATTTGCAGGTAAAAGTTCTTAAAAAATAATTCAGTTACTTTGATTTCCAAAAGTTGAAATTGCAATAAATGTCTGTTTACATGCTTCGAATAAAATTTTTTAAATATGTTTTATGCCTAAATTAAACAATAAACTCTGTGTCCCCGTAGTAGTGTCCACCTTTTAAGCTCCTATAATTAAAGAGATGCACTTGCGAATATAAGGATTCCTTTTAGTGCTTAGAAATCACAGAACTAGTTGTAAAAGTTAATATGAAAATGTTTGCTCTTATACGGCTTTTATAATAATCGTTATCCAATAAGAATGTAAAAACAATATATCCAACACAGTGACAGTCAGAACAGACATAGCAGTGCAAAGAATTTGAATTTTCTAATAATCGTTATCCGATAAAAATATTTTTTTAAAAAAATCTATCCTTCACAGTAACAATCAGAATAGACACATTTCTGCAAAGAGTATGAAAGCGAACACAATCTTTCATTAATAATGGCGTGGATATTGGAGTCTAGAATATAAGTATCAATAATAACTTCCACCGTGAAATTTCAAAATGAAACGTTGATTCAATAAGTGAAATCAGATTAAAATGGTCTCTTCTAAATTATTCTTCTAAAGGCTTTTGATTTTTTGAATTCAAAATAACATAATTATCTTGAGCCTGTCAGTGTTTAAAAAAACTATTCGTTATATCTGTAGAGTCAAATTAATTCAGCTAATTAAAATTATTAATTAATTCAAAATTTAAGTCAATTCAAAATTAATTAATTCCAATTAATTCAATATTCAATTAAAATTTTAAAAAATACATCAAATTTAATTAATTAAAAATTAAAAAAATTGTACCGAGGTGCACATTCCCGGCCTTCCAGATATACAGTGCCAAGTTTGGTAGCTGTAGGTCGAACAGTGTGGCTTGTAGCGGACGCACACACACACACACACACATTGAGCTTTATTATAAGTATATAGATATAGATTATAGCATGCGGTATCTTCCTTGTTATATTCATTAAGGATGAAAATGCAAGAGTCTCTATAGACATATAAAAACAAAAACAAATTCTGCGTGTTATTTGAGATTTATGTCATGAAATTGCACTATCATGTTCTATTTTTGCACTATCATGTTCTATTCTTTTTAAAAAATATAGTACTCAGATGATTAAAAAAATCTAATTTCTCAAAACTTGCTTGAATTCTGAATTACAGTACTAAAAGGCGATATCTTGAATGTAGTGGCAAAGTCAATTAATGAATAGAATAAATAACACTTAATGTGATATGAATCAAATAAAAATCCAATTACATTTAAATTAGTAGAGCATCATTAAACATCATAAGTATCGCGTTTATTATGGATATTCTGCAAAATATTTTCAGAAAATGCTGATATTTGTACTAGAAAAACCAAAAGAATATACAATGTATTATTCTATTATGAAATATCTTAGAAAACATGGTGAGTGTCAAGTGAAAACTTGGTGCATTTCTTGTAGAAAACATGTAAACATTCATCGTTATGTACCTATTTTCATTTCTCGTTTTTCATTATAGTATATTTTTAATAATGTCTAGTGCTAAGTAAAATCTCGTTCTTGTTATTTTGTACTTTCTCGTATACGTAGTATAGGGAAAGTATAGAAATCGTCAAAACATGCGAACTCTAGACTTTGATGAATCTCTACATTTTAACCCCCCCCCCCCTCCAGGAGTTCGAAAAGAATTTTTTTTAGAAAAAAATTCTTTTCTGTTTCGTCTATGTCTGTCTATGGCAAAGGACTGAACAGACTTCTGTTCTGTTTTAGAAAAAAATTCGTCTGTTTGTCTGTCTATGGCAAAGGACTCAAAACGCTTTGAGCTATATGGATGAAATTTGATGCACGGTCTTTGCATTAAATTTGTAGAATTCTGTCATATTTTGAGTAAAATCCGTTCAGACGAAGTCTGTCTGTCCGGCTGCTCGAATATAAGTTAACGCGATAACTATAAAACGAAAAGAGTTAGAAGGATAAAATTCGGCACACACATTTATAATATATCAAATTTTATGTCAAATACAATGGGAAGGTGACCATCTGTCCGTTCGTACTTTCAGAAACTTATAAACTTGATAACTCAAATACACAATAAGTTAAATATATAAAATTTTGTATGGGATTTTGTGACTACAAGTGTAGCTATTTCCCAAATTTTTGTTTCAATCGATTGGAAGAAACGCATTTAAAATACAAATTCGATATTCAAATGTTATTTACTGCATATCAAAGCTTAATAGCCAAATAATTCGCTAAGAATGACACATGGATTCAGTATAGCTAAGTTCATGCCAAATGTTAATATTTTACTATTGCACGCCATTACTATGAAAGGCGTTCTCTAGTATAACACCTTTATTAGAGACTAAGCTAGAAAGTTTTGAGAGACTACTCACGTTTGTTTCTGCAGTTATTCTACCATATTCAAAGGTTTGTGGAGGTTCCTAGTTTCTATCTGTATCATTTAAATCCGAACAAGATCTATATTCAAAATGAATTTGTTACAAATTAATTTTTCGAAGTTTATAATTATTAGAGTAACGTAATCTTATTGTATAATATAAAACTTCAATGTCATGCATTAAATAAAGCTGATTGGTTCTCTTATTAGTAATTTCTATTGATTGACTAAATACAAATAATTATTGGATTTTTTTTAAATCTTTAATCTCTCATTTTTTTAAGTTTATATATACTACGATCAAAGCGGTTACTCGATTATCGTTAATGACAGTGTTTAGTATTAATAATTGCCCATCAGTATGATAAATAGATTAATGAATTTTACTGATTATTATTGCTAATTACCTGTTAATCGTATTATTCGTGATAGATACATGAATTATCTTAATTTTAGGATTCTTGTGTTTCTGCATTTCAAGTGTGCTAGATTTGCTGTACCTAATAACTTCTAATGAGATCCATTGGATATTTTAATGCATTTGATTTTCTCCGCGAATTTACAATAACAGCACAAATAATAATCTCCTATTTTATACAGGACATAGAAATGTGAATGTTTTATGCAGAAGTAGATTCATTGAATCACAGTTGCGTGAAATTTTCACTGAAACTGCTAAACATTAAGCCCATGGTTCGATGAGATCCAAACTCTAACTATCGCTTTCAATGAACAATGTTTGATACCTGATATGTTGGATAAATGGCGCAACGTCAAAGTAATCTGAATCTTTAATCAGTCCCTGCAGAGAACGCTGTCGACGGACAGCATCCGCGACGATTGTCATTTAAAGTCAAACTTTATTTAATTCAGTGAACCGATGAAACTAATGAGAGGTGGATAAAGTCAAACTCAAAATTTGTTCAGATAATTGAAACTTTCGGTAAATAATCGACAATAACGTGACACGAAAACGTATATCACAAAACGTGACACGAATATGAGAGATATTTCATTAATGTTTTACTTGTAGTTTAGATAAACCTCTTATTCCTCTATCCATTTTTCACACAATTTATTGCTTTTCAGCTATCAAACATTTCATTTTTTTTTCTTTCAACAAACATGCTTCCAGACTTGATTAGACCAGATTCGTTAGCAGTTCATTTGTCAAAACTAAAACCAAATATAGAAGAGGAAAGGACAAGAAGAGAGACGTAAAGTCTGAAATCCTGTTGGTGAAAAATAGATAGCTTATTCTGTTATTGTATTAACTTTTATTTTTCTGTATTAAACGATGAAACATAGAAAAATGAAAGTAAAGATCTCTATATTTCGTTTCTTACAGATTGTTAGTTTATGCGGATAAAACTGGATGAGTTTCTTCTGTATTAAAAGAAGTTATTTAAAATATACATACTTTTGATATAAATAGACATTTTATGGGGAAAATTTTTAAATTTCTTTCTATAGATAGTACAGCGATTGTGGAATTTTTGTACTTGCAAGGGGAGGGTACGGGGTTGAACTCTGAGATCGGGGTGAGATTTAGTATAATGATAGTATATATTTAGAATGTTCATTCATGAAAGTATTGAAATGCAATGGCCAGTCAATTTCGAGAAAATGGTCCTCAAACTTTTTGTAAAGTTTATATACCGATAACTTGACTCCCGTCCGGGTGATCCCAATGGAATGATTGTCTAGGTAACGGAATGGCAAAGTTCGAACCTGGCTGTGAATTTTTTTTTTCTTTTTTTAATAATTCTTATTCAATTATAAATTTACAAATACCTTTAATTAATTTTTTATTTTTTATCCAAAAATAAGTATTTATTATCGAAATACATAATAATAAAATTAAAATTTTAGAAGAAAGATTATCAATACAAATTCGTTTTTTTTAAATAAAATTATTTAAATTAAGGTTTTACAGATAGTTTTAATCAATATGCTACTTATTTTTATGTAAGGATAAATGCTTATTCTTTTAATATTTAAATTATAATTTAATGATTAAATGAAAAATTTAAAGCTTAATTACAAATGTATCATTAATGGCTACAGATAATTTAACTTGCTTGCATCATTTTCAAACAATTTTCAATTTCTTGGATTTTAATAATAATAAATTATCAATTCTAACTCAACGAAGCTGTATTTATATCAAAAATTGAAGGGAGCAGCTGATATGTGTGAAATATGTAAGCAATCGTCCCCGACTGCAGTAATCAAAAGAAGTAATAGAGAGCAGGTGTTAATTTATTGAATACGTAGGCAGATGGTTCAAACCGTATTAAGCGTATATAAAAATCTTATTTAATCGAACATGATCAAGAAATAAATTCTCGCGAAGATAGCATAAAAATTCAATCAAAGATATTTTTAAACGTAAATGAAGTTTTTTTCCCCCCATAGATCTTTTAAAGAAACCTTGCTCTTGTGGACAATTATCATTTATCAGTTGTACAAGATATCGAAATATATTTTGTTTCCAATGTTTTTACTATTGTTACCATATAGTTCTCGTATATAATCGAAAATAAATGTTTATAGAATAATTTTTGAGAAATATTGAATAATTTTTTTACGATGTGAGTATTTATAATTAAAAATTATCATCGCTTATTTATATTTATTACTATTTTTTAAATATAAAATTACAATATAAGTATTAAAGTAATAAAGATTTATCCTTGCATAAAAATAAATAGCATATTAATTAAAACTATCTGTTCATCGTGCGATAAATTACCTCTGAGGTAAAGAAATATGCTTCAATTTATGCTTTTCTATATTAGGATTTTTCTTTCAGGCAAACGATTAGAAGTTCATTGACAAAAGATGTTTAATGATATTTAATTGGATTTCTTTATTAGCATATTCAAAGCATTATTGTTATTCTTAAAACTAATCAGCATCCAAATGATTTTTAATTATGCATTGTTGTAATTTCTTCATACTGAGTTAATTTTAAATACCATTACATTTATTTAAAATTGCCTTCAATAGAATTTCATTTCGTAATGTTTCTAATTGGAAGGATCAGTTTTACATAGCATTAAAATTGATTATATTATTACTGAAATCTCCCAGTGGGTATATGGTGAAAGAAATTCGATATGCTAAGTAATGGAAACAACGCTTTTTCATACTCTCGCAGCCACACTCTCATTCTCACTCACACACTCTCACTCTCATTCTCATTCACACACTCTCTCATTCTCATTCACACACTCTC
>JAPMOR010110250.1:135095-156590 GCA_026543865.1 Argiope aurantia
TTCTCACTCACACACGCTCTCTCATTCTCACTCACACACGCTCTCTCTAATTCTCACTCACACACACACTCTCTCTCATTCTCACTCACACACACGCTCTCTCTCATTCTCACTCACACACACGCTCTCTCTCATTCTCACTCACACACACACTCTCTTTCATTCTCACTCACACTCGCACATACACTCTCTCTCACTCTATCACACAAAATAAATAAATGAAGAGAAATAAAATTAATAAAAAACAAAATACAGCCGAGATGTTGATTTCAGTAAGTACTCTTATTTGTGTATAGAACATACGCAAGCATCAAATCCTTTTATAAGAACAGCAATTGCAAATAATGGTCGACATATCTGCTCTCAATGCGATAAGTCTCCAAAAGATAAATATTCCTCGACTGAACTTCAAGATACATACTTCGGTTCTTAAACGATATAGGGCCGAGATTCTCGTATTTTTCCAGAATCCTCATTTTTTGACACCAAAGATATCAAATTCCTCATTAAGTCATCATGTTTTGTCACCAAGATTGGAAATCATTGATCTGATATCATTCGGCCATTATGACCAGAGTCTGTAAATCTCTTTTTAGTCATGAGACTGGTACTGCAGGAAAGAAATATGACAGATTCTTAATAATACCTTATGTTTAAATTTTATATAAAAATGTATTATATCAAAACTGAAAATTTTATACCCATATTAATAAAGTTGCAAACTTGAATAATTGGATAATTTAATGCAGCATTACTATTACTTAGAAAAGGGGGAATCAACATTGGAAGCAATAAAAATAATAGTTACAGCAAGAAAATAACCCAAGGTTTCTGCTTTCCTACAGAAATGAAATTTGTTGACAGACCCTAAGTGCGATTTCAAAATTCCATTCTCAAAGTAAATTCTTTTCATTTCAAATGAGCTGATTTTAAAGAAACGCCTCGAACATTTTAAAAATTAAAAATGAAAATCAGAATTTCAATCTAACATTACAAATATTTAGTACCCTATCCAGCTCAAAGAAACCCAACAATTCAACAAAAGCAGAGACTCGTTTTGACTGATTTTCAAGAGGGAAATTACTTAAAACTCTTATCACGCTGTGCAGTTCTATTTAATTCTGGTGGAGACTTTACTTCAAACTCATTTGGCGACCTTTCGCAATTAGAGGCAAAAGTCTTGAATGACTCTTGTGGAATACTGGTAGACTATAATGGCTTGTTTAGGAGCTTTTATCAATAGTCTCCAGATATCTCCGGCGCCACATCTTTTGAAGAGTTGTCCTATTAAGGGAAGGAGTGTTTAAAGGTGCAATTGATTCAATTGAGTGTTGCCAAGACTGGAAATTTATTCCACCATTTTTCAAGCGACGACAATGGCTTTATTTATGGGAACGTTATCTGTTAGTTCTGCGTGGGTAGAATGTAACATAAATTAGATTGTAGAAGAGGTTGGTAAATCAACAGGTTGTTCTTATTTTATTGTGATGAACAAAGAGGATTTAATAGATAACTGATTATGTCTGGTTAGCCATAACTGATTAGTTAAATGTTCCTTACTTTCAATTAATACAGTATTTATTTTATGATTTTCGTATATACTTTAATTTTGTATATATAATATTTTTTATTGCTAGTGTTTATCATTCATTTTTCTCCAGCGTGGCAAGGTTCTAATTTATTTTTCTATTCTAAGCATCAAATTAAGACAGAAGCAGAAAGATAAACTTTTAATTTTCTTTAAAAATATTGATATATTTTAGAGTTTGTCAAAATTATATTTCTCTTCGACTTTTTGAGCTGCGGAAGACTCAATAATGAAACCCATGTACTGTTTCATTTCTATTTTTAAAAGAACTTTGAATTTTGTGTTTCATCTTAATTCACATTTTATGTAACTATCCTGTTTTGAATTTTATAATAATTTTGGGTGCATTTTATGTTTATTTTACAAATTACGCTTTATTACGCTTATTTCACAAATTTATTTTCATTTAATAATCTATGTCTATTTGCTAATAATCTTCATTATTATTTTTTCCTTTAAAAGACAAGATATCTTTAAAAACTTGAACAGTATACAGTTTTAATTTTAACAATAAATTGTGACTGCCTTGTCAAAGAATGAAGATTTGGATTCATTTAGAAACATCGCATGTAAACATTGCATGTTTGAGTTCCAATCATGCAAGATCCTGCACATTAAATCTCACTGCACTTAAATGATCTCAAGTTAGTGCTATATGGACATTTACAGAATAGAATTCTAATAACTTTCACTTTGCTTCAGAAGAAGACTAGAAATTAAAAAATATATATATTAATTTGGGATATTGTTGAATTTATCTTCATCTTCTTATAAGAAACAAAGGAGATTGTCTCCGGGTTGTAACTTCGGTAATATAGTAAATAGTAATATGCATCATGTCTCGCTAAATTGTTGAAACTTTAGTTGAGACATTATATTTATCCCTCCAACAGCAGAATATTTTAGCATCTCTACTTTAGATGCAATGTTTTCAAGTCAGTCTAAATATTTTTGAAAAGGAACGAATTTTCACTAACATGCAATGCTATTTATAATACTTAGAAGCGATTACACTGATCCAGGTATATCACTGAACTATTATAACATCACAAAATTATATCAACAATGTATCTCAAGGGATAGGTAACAACGTGCGGTTTGAGGTTGAAAAAATTGTCTGAAGGGGTAATATCACTGACGGAGGAGGGATGATTTATTGGATTTAAATTTTACAATAGCATTTTTTTTTCTCTTGCTCCTCTTTTATTACTCCTTCGACAAAATAAGTCTTCGGAGTTCACAGCATACAGAGCAAACAATTACAAACGGCTATAACTTTCTTATAAAAAAATAATATTACGAATTTCTGATGCTGCTTCTAAGCACAGCGAATCTTCTAGAAAAGTAAATAGTTTTAGAGTTAGCATTAACGTATATCCAATCAGTGATGATTCCCTGTCTTGGAAACTATTTAGCGACTTGGCGACAAATTCGCGAGTTATGTTATCGTTCTAGAACCTGTCACGGAAATTATAAAAAGCCGGGAGACACAACTGCTGTCAGTCATGTGCTCTGTAGTGAATTGCCAGCTGAGTTCAGATAAAGTATGGAGAGTATCAGACGATCCAGAAGCTGAATAGTCTTGTGAAGTCCCTTGTCTGTGGAATTTTTTCTGAGCACTTTGTGGTATTACGTTTTTTATTACCAAATTGATGTTGTTTACTATATACGCTTATTTCGTGTACTTTTCGGCTTTGCTACATTTTCTGTGTCCTCGTGTTAAATAAAATGCGATTATTTGTTACTGGGCCCGTTGGAATTTTTTCACCGTATACGCTCACACTTTGATTTTGGATAATTTTCCGTAACAATTGGAAGGAAAATTTTGAACGCAATGCAGAAAGAAGCTTAAAACTTTATTTTGATACTACTACTGGGATTAGATGTAGCGTCTCTTGTTCATAAGGATAGTATCCGTGTGGTAATCAATTTAATTGCATCAATTATGAGGTATGTTCTCAAACATTGATTTTCGTTGTATAGTGCCATGCATGTTCTATAAGTAGCTTTTTAATAGTTCGAAAGGTCATTTTTTTTCTAGTTACGGTTTATTAAAATATTTTTAGCATTATGATTAACTCAAGAAAAATGATTCATTTAACTTATTAGATAAATTTAATTTGATTACTAATATGGTTAATTAATAACTAACAAAACAAGACACTCCATTTTGTGCCAGATAAAGAGCTGAAGTTTCTGTCTTACTGAAAAATTTGTCAGAACTCGCTCAAATTTACATACCTTCATACAAAGATGGTGCAAAATTTGGTGCTAAGCATACTTCCCCTGGCCCTAGAGAGGATTAAATATTCTAAAACTATTTAAACCTGTTTTGAATTCCAAATAATATCTTGCACATTCTGCTTTAGTGTTCCTTTGCGTTCAGCAGTGAATGAACAGAAGGTACAAATAGAAACTTCTTCACATGGTATTTTAATTGATTAGCTTAGGGACATTGCCCATATCATCAAAGGAAATGATGGTTGGCGGTTATTGTATATCCAAACAATATTTTAAGCTTTTGTTTGTGCTGTGCTCTAATTTATTCGTCCTATCATTTTACAGGAAAGTTACAGCCCATTTTAATAGGCATAATTATTTTGAATAAACTCAGATTAAGAATTCATTCGATGTCTTTCGGCCATTGAAACAATGTGTTGTGAGATTAAAAAAACACTACGTATGAATAAAAATTTGAAACTCATAGAAACATTATATAATTTTCATAAAAAGATTAAATTTGAAGATATCTTTTAACTTAAAATTTCATTAGTTTCTACTTCACACAATCGTTTTCCAAATTTATACATCATCCTGTTTCAAAGTTTAAAATTATTTTACATTTCTTAAATACTGTCAACAAGTCAAGCCAGACAAAATGCAAATAAAAAAAATTTCTTACTTATAAATAAAGAATACCCTTTGTTGCATGTGCAAGGCAAATAAAATTAATACCAGTACACTAAAGGCTAAAAATAGCACAATTAAGTAGTACAATAGCGTTAAAAACAATTTACCAACGTCTGGGAAATAAACTCGGTGTACTTACATCAGCAAATCTGAATGATAGTCCTCCTCTGCAATAAAACAAAACATCCCGTACATTCTATTTCTGTTTTCCCGAAAATGCTGACAATGTTCTGAGAAATCTCCCCAGTCAGGAAGCAGCCGACCGTTACTCATTCGGACAATCAGAGTGACCTTTGCAAATTGTTAGAAGTAAGGCGATGTCTAGATAAGAGGTGCAGAGTTCTGTCTGGAACACTTAATCAAGCAATTAATTTAATTAATAAAAAGTGAACTCGTCTTAGAGTTCTGGAAGAAATATATTAAATCTAAACAAATATCAGTTTCTGAATGGTGAACAACAACAACAAAAAAAGATAACTATTAGGAAAATAATTCAATGAGCGGCTATCGGTGAATAAAGAAAAAAATCCATACAAAATAATTTTCATAGAAGTTAAGCAATTTTTTCAAAACCTCTATTAGTGTATTAGAAATTTATATATATATAAAATATTAATTTAGCCTTTAGTTTATAATTTATTATTATAAATATTATAGAATCTTAGAATTAAATCTTTCTCGAATTTAATACCAGATAGCACCACTCATAAGGAAATCAAATTTAACTGTAGTAATCAATTAACAGATCTTCAAGGTCTGGGATAGTCAAAATAATATAATGCAATCGAGATCACACTCAGCAAAATTATATAAGTGGTAATATATAAGTGGATCACACTGATAAAATTATAGAAAGTGAGTTAAAAATCGATTGCAAGATTTCGACTGTACAAAACTGTTTTGCACATTATACTGCCAAGTTAGATAAAGATGTGTAAAAAGAAAATTTCCAAGTTTTATTCTCATATTTTTTAATTAAAGAAAATTTAAAGTTAAACTTGAAATTATATAAAATTATTTTACTTCCGTTGATATTTATTTGTAAAATTACTTAAAACCCACTTGTCTAATTAAAGTACCAATTCGGAGTTAAAATCTATTGAGAATTGCATTTTTGCTCTTAAGCGTTATAAGAGAGTATCAAATTTCTTATAATGCTAAGGCTAAATTGTCCCCATGTTCGCGGGTTTTAAAACAAATTTATTTATTAAATTGTTTATTAAATTACTTTATATTTTTTTGTTTCTAAATATGTATACAGATGTGTTCGAAACACGCTTAAGCCCAAATCATTACAAATCAAGAATAATTCCCACTAAAATTAATTTGCTAAGTATAAAACGACCTTTATCCCCTTGTTCCTCTTCTTGTCCGTGTACTCAATTGTTCTTACACAAAAAAGGAATTAAGATTTACACAATATGATGTATGTAAGTATAAGATATCATCTGCGAATTTTCATATTCCACGCTTTAATACCTCAGGATTATCGTGATGGAGATTTAGAAACATTTTTATACAGCCATTTTTATTTATTGCATATAATATAAAACCAATAGGAATGGTCTTTCCAAAATATTCTCGCATACTCTTTAACCCTCTCTAGGGCCGTGGGAAGTATGCTTCCCACCAAATTTATCAATCTTTGTATGAAATTTTGTAGGTTGACATAAGTTCTGACAAATTTTTTTAGAAAGACAGAAATTTAGATGCTTCAGTTCTTTATCTCAATCAAAATGATATGTCTTGATTTGTTACTTAATTATTAATTAACCAAATTAATTAATCATCGACGTCCTAGCCTAAGAGTAGCGCGTCTTCCCCGTGATCTAGGCGTCTCGGGTTCGAGTCCTGTTTCGGGCATGGTTGTTCTTTTCCTCGTGTTCTTTCTGTAAGGTGCATGAATGAGCCCTCCTGTAAAAAGGGGTTGTGCAAGCAAGTATGTGTATCTATCTTCATTTGAGCTAAAAGTCAGCCTTCTGCCCTCGGGTGCTCAGGGGAAGGAAGCTACTGCACAATATTTGGCGTAAATAATCACACAACAAAAAAATTAATTAATCAAATTAAATTTATTTAATAAGCTAAATGAATCCCTTTTTCTCTTCTCAGCCCAGCATAAAATGGTAGACCTTGGTGAAAGACGAGAATGCCACAAGTGTACAGATTTATATTTTCAGAGTTTCACTTATGAGCGCTGTGTTCTCCGTAGTATCAGTGAAAAATATGGGTACAAATTGCATATCTTTTGTTGAACATTAGTTTTGAAGTATCCGTCTTTTGCGATTTTATTGAATATAGCATGTGATCTTTGGGGATTGATCATTCATTGTACTTAATATGCAGGATTAATACCAGAGAATCGAATATGTACTTTGAATACCTTTTTTTCCAATTGATTGAAACCAACATTTGGCATAAAATTACAATTGTACAATCACATGTCAAATTTTCATTTCATGTATTCAGGTCTTTGAGTTATTGCGTTTGCATGTATGCGAAAGTAAAAATCTCCAAACGATCAATCCTTTGATGGTTTGGGTTTTGAATTTCCTGCAGATCTACATTTTGGGTTTTTAAGCATTTTAACGTCCTTACTCTTTTCGTTTTGTTATTATCGTGCAAATAGGTATTCAAAATGGAGAACAAACTTTTGAATTGTTATCGTTCCAGCATTTGAAAGAAATCTCACAATTTCTTGTAACTTTCATATATGAAATTTCATCTACTTAGCTACTTAGCTAAAAGTTTTGATGTCCAGGACTCACAGATAAATCCAAAATCCAAAAATGCGCTTTTCGGAATAAGGGAGTTCAGAAATGTGGAAGTTCGTCAAGAATTGGAGTTCAAAATTTTCGATAATTACAATATTTTCTCTTTGTATACTTGGTATATCAGAAAGTAAAAAGAATTAATAATACATTTTGCGACCATGAGTTTGCATAGTCAATGAAAATTTAGATTGCATAACAACTTGTCATTTTATAAACTATTCTTATGAGTGTCTTTATGCCACGATTTTATGAAACTGGGAGTCGCCTCAAAAATGAGGATGAGAAGCTTCTGGTATCGTGGCTAATTCACGCCGCTCTGGTGGGTACAGAAAGAGGCGGGGGTTGGCTATCTCCTATCGATAACGGGACGTACTTCTCAAGGGAAGGGTTGTACTGTAGCCGGTAATGGCCTTAGGGCTCAACCACAGTTCCCGCCAGTGTTGCTATTGTGGTGATTCGGTCATTAAATTTTATTCGTGTGCCTTGGGGCGGGTTGGGGTAGTCAATTTGGGATAATGGCACCATATTGTCTCCACTTATCAAATTTTATTATGGATGAGTGATTATGTGAATATGAAAAGAATGTAAAGTAAAATAATGCTCCAACACATTCAGTAGTTGAAATGGTTTAGAAGGAATGCTCATCATCTCTTTATAGTTATAATTAATGAGATCAGTCTCAAAAAATAACTCGTATAGCTTCAAAACTAGATTAATAACAAAACTATTTAAATCGAATAAAAATTATATCATTAATTTCATGATGATATTAGTGTTGAAGAACTTATAAACAACGTCATCAAAGATAGTAAAGTTTATGTAATGGAATTTACTAACAAATATCATAATATTAGCAGTTTATTACAGTATAAAGTATAAATAGTGCAATAAATTGACATAAATATTACAATGGAATAAAATATTCTTTTACAAATTTTTTTATGTGAATTGTCTCAAAATCCTTCTATGGATTAATCAATATGAATTTGTCAAAATTGGAATTTATTTTTGTAGAAATTGATTGATTTTTGAATATAGGGTGATTGATTCTACATCGACATTAAACGTTAAGACACCTGAAAGCATTCATGAATCCAATGTTTTCATAAAGAACAATATCCTTCAACAAGGATACATTTATCATCCGTTATCGCATTTCGTTGGTAACTGAGAATACCTCCAACTAAATCAATTCTGTAAGTATAAGACGGTCTTTTTTTTTCGTGTCCTGTTCCTAGTCATTGGACAGAATTGCTATTGCGTAAAGGGTAAAGGAAGGGTAGGAAAAAAAGTCCAGATGAATTCACCTCTGGGGGCAGGCAATCGAGTGTAATAAGGATATCCGGCCATCAAGACAATGAAGTCTGGCACATTTAATGATTTTCCGAAATCCGATTGTCCGGTTTCTGATGTCCGGCTTTTGATTTTCGTGCTTACATCCGCTTTTCCAGTGCTTCAGGAGGTGGAAATCAATATAACTGAGCTTGTCCTACTTCTACCTTTGTTTTCGGAAAACAAAAGTAAAAAAATGTTTTTTTTAATACTTTCAGAATGCACAGCATTATCGGAAATAGATCTCCTTTGTTTCGATTATTGAATATCAAGTTTCTTTAAGGGAAACAGCACTGCCCTTTATAGTTTACTGTCTGTTATAGAGGAATATGTATAATGTGGATGATCGTGAATTTAAAATGCGGAGAATTTTGATTATTTCGTCAGTGTTTTTTTTTCGTAGTAATATTGTATAATTGACTCACTATAAAAAATAGTGGGTAACAGCGGTTTCTCGTATACTCACTAATATATGTACCAGTGTGTAATCAATTACATGCCATTGGCGAACAATAGTTACGAAATAACTATTAGAATGCGATCTTCAACGATTAATCACTGGGATCACTTGCTGTTAATATAAAAGTACATCTTTACAGACAGGGGTATATTGAATATTTTATGTCTGTACTTGGCGCTTTTTTCCCCAAAAGATGAAACAAAAAATGGCACAGAACTCGAATTATCACAAATCATACACAGACTTTCATACATTTAAGTTATTGAGTTTGCCTGCTAGTGAAAGTATAGACCAACAGACAGGCGATTTTTTGAAGTATTTGGTTCCAAATTTTTTATATAATATACACTTTAGATGTTAAATCTGTATATGAAATTTTAGCATTTTATGCTTTGTAGTTATCGTATTAGCATATATTTGAACATCCAACCATATTTCTTCTGAATAAATTTTGGACCGCGGTGGCCTGGTGGTAAGGTCTTGACTTCGGAACCGGAGGGTTTCAGGTTCGAGACCCGATTTCACCGAAGAATAGTCGTATAAACTGGTCTGGTGCACGTTAAATCCGTCCAGTAAATCCATCCAAACGTCCTCCCGCTGGTGTGGTGTAATGTGGAGAAGGGGTGCCAGCTCAAGTGTCATCCTCGTCATCTAACCGCGGTTCAAAATTTCAAGATCCGTCCCAAAATAATCCTAGTGTTGCTTTCAAACGGGACATTAATATAACTTAACTACCTAAACTATCTGAATAAATTTTGTTCAAAATTTGAAAAAAAAGAAATCGACGTGTTTGGTGTAGAGATCATATATCATATTTTATCTTTGTAGAGTAACACTTTTTTTATAATTACACAGACACAAATCCAAATATGTGCTTTTCGGATTCAGACTGATCTGAAATATATAAATTAATAAAAATCTCGACTTTAAATTTTTTGATGATTTCTCTTTCGGGAAAATAATAATCGAAGGATCTTTTCGCAACAAGTTACATTATAAAAAAATGCTTCTACACTTTGTAATTCTTATGTTGTTTGCTGGAGATACCTGAAAAGTCAACAAGAAAATCCAAAATTAACAGTTTATTAAAATGCAAAATTATATTGCTGAACAACAATTTATTCTCTAAGTAAAAAATATGAGTTCAATTCCATACAGCCATCTTAAAGAATAAATTTCGTAATATTTAAGGGTGACGTAAAGATATTAAGTACATGCAAAAAAAGCTAAATGATTGTTCTCGAATCAGTAAGTGGAATTATCTGACAATAATATATCTTTTAAATAATGTAAATATAATTGGAATACATAATTAATTATAACGTTGAATAAAAATTACTGGAAAATATAATTTTTTATAAATTATTGATAATATGAAATTAAACCTGTCAATAATGTTTTTAAGGATAATGTCAATAATATCTTTTTTTGACAATAATTCTTTTGTAAATTTTTATACGATGTAAAAACGATCACGTTTGACGTATTTCTTTACAATAACCTTGTACCTAGTAATCTCAAATACGTGATAACAAAAAAGAAATCCCTTGTAATTTCTTTCTAGAAATTTCAAAAAATAAACATGCTTTCATTGAATAATGTTCACATTGAGGTTTGAAAATCCAAATAGTCGATAATTGGGAAGTTATCTGAAAATCGAAAAATCATCTTTAAAGCATGGAAGCAATATTATAAAGTCGTAAAAATATATAGTACTAAAGCAAATTTGTATTATTGGACAGAGGGCAAAACAAGAACTTTTGCATCTTTTTTTAAGCTTGTAACAGATTTATGAGTATTTCAGTGTAAAACAAGCAATAAAAAGTACTTGTAGAAGCAGCATGGTGCAACCAAGAATCCACTTATTAAACCTATTTCATTACATGAATTAGTTTAATAAAAAAAACTGATTTCTTTACGGTACTTATAACAAATTATGGTTAAGTAATCAACAATTTTTCCCTACATTATGGACATAACAGTACGCATCAATGATGTAATAAAATTCAAAACATATATTTATGATCTCTGCTAAAGATTCCTACTTTAGTTGAAGCACTTAAGAACATATTTGGAAAATACAGGATTACAAATGTTAGAATTTTACGCATTTGTATGCAGTTTTGCTCTGTTAATTTTTTTGATAGCCTGATGATTTGAAGCAAAACCATCTGAAAAGAAACAGGAAAGCAAAAGTGTAAAAATCAGCTGGAGTGGTTTCCTCAAGCATTTTTAGCGTACTCTCTAATAAGAATAAAGTATTAACCAAACGTGATTAAAGAACGATCGTTATGAACAGAATATGTAACATATTCCTGTTACAGTACCGTCTTTGGTGATTTTTTCCGACGATAATCGTAGGGTATGGCTGATATACAAAAATCAGAAAAACAAATGTTGTGGTGGTATGTAGATTATTATGATCTGTGCAGGAAGCAACAGGACGAATGTTGTAGGAAACATTTCTTTAATAATCACATTCACACACTAAACAATTACAAACACAAAGACAAGACATTTACGCGCGCGCTTCACAGTTCAGCGTCACATCTCCTTCTCATTACAATCGCAATGCATTATGGGATGACATATGGGATGGCCTAAACAGGCATCGCCATCTAGTATCCAAAAGAGAAGATAAGTGTAATGCAACTGCTACAATGTGTATTTTGGGTGCTTTTTCTCAAAGGATTCCATACAGAACTGCAATTGTGATCATAAAATCACATTCCAAATTTCATAAATCTATGCCATTGTGTTTCTGAGTTTATCGCATTTACATGCTTGCGAAAATGCAGACGGGCAAACAGTGAACCCCTTAGCAGCTTTGGTTCAACTTTAAGATATATCTTCATTTTGAGTGTTGAATCTGTGTACCAAATTTTATCTTTCTAGCTGGTTCCGTTTTTTAGTTATTGTGTTATTCGGACAGCTGCACTAGCAGACTTTCAGGGAAAAAATTTCGTACAAAATTTGACGGAAATTTGGAACCGAGATATTATACCAAATTTCATCTGACTAGTTCAGAGGATTTTTGAGCTACCATGTTTGAAAATATGGAAAAGAAAGTAATTTCAATTTTTTGTACTCAGAAATGTGTGAAACATACATATTCATAAAAATCGAGAGTTTAATTTTTTTTTTTAAGTACAGTACTTTCTCTTTGTATAATTTGTATGCGAAAAAGTCAGAAAGGCAAGGGAACAAATTTGAGTTTTTTTTTTCAGATATACATGAACAAATGAATACGCTCAATATTAAAGTTAATTGTGGGCGCTTGCATTCATTTTTCAATAAATAGTTGACAGCTGTTAAGTAATTTTTCAGTCCTCAATTGAGTCGAGAATTTCCCAACGTCACATTTCAATTATAATAACATGCACCAAAAAAATCGTTGCTTTTGCTAAGATTATGCTTAAAATTTCAAAAACTTAGTTAAATCTAAACATAATGATACTTGAATGTCGAGATCAAGGTATTGTTTTGAGAAATTCTTAAAATTGTCTCTGAACATCCATTAATTATCTTTCCAATGTTAAACCTATGTGTTTTAAGATAGTAATTAGTATTTTAATGCAAAAATAGTATTGCAGATAATGATTAAGAAAATTAAATAAAATGTAAATCATTAACAGTGAAAAGTATACGGTAATTTAAAATAAAGAAAAGGTGTAATTTAAAACTAAGAGTAATGAATGATATGTACAAGATATCCAAGCCATTTTAAAAGTAAGCATTTTGAAATAATAATAAAATTTTTTTTCGTTTTTTTTTTTTTTTTTTTTTTGCTACTTATTTTACTATCAGAATTTGAATTTCTTATGCTTTTATTGAACATGTTATTTTATATATTTATATTTTATTTATTTAAGCATTTATTTTCTACTGTTCTACTTTGTATAAGTAGAACTACAGAAATTGAAAAGTTCCTGTTCGAGAGTCAAAACCTAGAAATCTAAACTTAACCCTAAATAGCAAACTTTTTAAACGTATTTTTTGAAGTATTAGCCCTCATAAATATGTCTAAAAAATATCGAAATATAAAGTCAACAAAATGAAACTACTCTTTTGAGAATGTCAACAATAAATAGCAAAGGGAACTGTTTAATATTTCATGAGAGCAATGACATAATAATGCCATTCTGAAAATTAGATCAGTTCGGCAAAAGATTTGTTCCTTTATTTCATAAGCAGACGTAGAACGTTGAGTCTACTAAGGTTAAAAACTTATTCGATCATAATTTAACCGTAAAAATAGTTCATTGTGTTCCATGTCATGGACGATAGCCAAATTTAGCATTTACTTTCTTTATCTTTTATTGACAAGGGATTTATTGACCTGAAGAAGAAACATCATAAGATTTAAAAATGGAATCTTGAAATCGATTGAGTGCAAATTAAGAACATGAATAAAAATTCGTTAATATTCACTTTTGAAACCAGCTTTTTGATTATTTTGTCATGAATAAATTTGTGAATGGATTTCAGTGATGTAATGCAATAACCTAGATGAGAAAACTTTTACTGAAACTTTTTAAACAGCTTTTATCTGTTTACGATAGTTGTGCTTATTTATTTTTTTATTGAAGTCAGATAGCTTTCTTTTTGTTAAGCGCTGATAATATTTCATTAACTATATGTATTTAAACGATACTGCAAACTATTACTGATTGAATTTTTAATTTTTTTTTATAAATTCTGTTTTATAGTCTTATTTAGTGGTTATTAAAATCATCCTTCGTATTTTCAGCTAACTGTATTATTAAAAAGAATTGACTTTGTGGAAAATAAAAATGATTTTGCTATTTTTTTTATTAGCTTAAATTGTTATTAATTATTATATAATTAATTATTATCTAATAATAAACCTAATTTATCATAAGATGGAACTGTTTTCATATTTTATTTTAATTTTTTTTATTTTAATATGGAACTTTTCTAATCGAATTTAAAATGAATTCTAAAAAAAAATTTATAGTTTTCTGAGCTACTTATTAATCCTAGTCTTGTTGGGTAGTTAAAAGTTGCATTCTTATGATCACTGCTGATTAATTATATTATTGTTGAATTCCTATATTAGATATTTTAATGATGATTTTTGTATTCTTATGCTAGTTGTTCTCATGATAATCTCTGATTTGTTAAGCATTCAAGCCAATTAACGAAGACAATGCTAAATTCCCTTTGCTTTATCCTAATTTTAAAAAATTAATCCAGAATTTTCCAAAAAAATATGCCTTAAAATTTAATCCAATTTTCCTTGAATGTAAATTACTTATATAGAAAAAGGAAATAATTATTTTATTTAAAAGTTAGTTATTTTAAAATTAATTTTCAAGAAAATAAAGGGAAACTAACTTGCGCTATGCGCATAAGAATGACTCGTGCTGTAGATTAGGTTGAACAACCCTATTTTAAAATCCTTGGTCCATGTTAAAAAATGATCCGAATATGCCTCGATTTCGAAGAAAAATAGGTAATGAATTCTTATTATCTAATTACTAAAGATGAATAAAATGTGATTTATCAAAGGAAACTTTTGAATTTTTTTTTAATTTTTACTATGCATAAGACATAGACAAAATATTTCAGAAATGCGAAATAGATATCGGATTACCTGAAGTATTATTAAATTTTGTATTATCATGTGGAGACTAATGTAAGCAAATGTTTTCAGATAAATGAACAAAATTTCGATTTCATGTACCTTTTTTTTTTTTCAACATTCAAAGCAGGGTTTAAAAATTGTGACCCACTTTCCAGAAATCTATGGAAACTCATGCCATCTTTCGGTGCATTGAATCTTTCCAGAGACGAACAGCACAAATTTATATAGACGAAAAAGACATTTTCCGAATGAAAAAAGCATTTGTCAACTAAAATAACTAAATGAGTTAAAATTTTGCAGAAAATATTTTTAATATATGGGTTGATAAATATTTTAATTCCTTCTAACATTTTTGCAAGTTGAGGAAAGATGCATTTACATTTAAGATTATGTCGCAATCCATCTAAAATTGACTGGCGAATCACCAGTGGATTGCAACCTACAATTTAAAAACCTTCTGGATTAAATTTAACAAAATCTGACCATTTGAAGTTAAAAAAGCTATTACTTCAATTATAATAAGACTAATATTCATAATTCTGTTGTTTTAACCTTGTCGTAAATTCAAAATGAAAAGCAAAAATTACATTTTTGAAATAACTTTTTGAAATATGCGAACCTGCATGATTTGAGATCATTATTTTTTTAAAAATATACATTTAGTTTCACATTTCAATAAATATTTAAATTTATTTTTTATAATTTTTAAATGGTTATTCCTTTATTTATTACTAGTTTAGCGGTTAACGATTAACTGTTTCACCGGAAATAATAGTTGCATTTGATCTCAATTAAATTTCTTATGCATAATTTGTTGTTTATGATACTATCAAAGAAGTATTTTTAAGCATTAAATTGCAGTAGGCATTAAAGTCGAGTTATTTTTAATAGCCTTGCATCAGTTCTGTTTATGTACACATACCTTTCTAATGGACTAATGACATAGTGACATTGAAAACGTGAAATTTTAGATGAACAATCTCGTTTGGATATAAGTCGTTCTTCGCGGCCTGTAACTTCTCTTTCTTATTCCGTATGTATAATAAACAGATAATAATTATAATAATTTTTTTTTTGCTTTTTCTATTTTTTTTAAAGAAAATCAGTCTTTGAAATTCTAGATGAAATAATGAAAATAATTTAAATTTTTGCACGACAAAAATTCGTTTCATTTTTTTTTTACTCAACATTTATCTGAGGCGTATAAATCGTATGAAAAAGAAATTTTATAATTAAAACTAAGATATATGATTTTTCTAAATTTTATCATAAATGTTTAATTAAAAAATATTTATATACTATTTAATAATATATTCGTTCCATTTAAAGAAAACGTTTAAATTATTGTTTTGAATGGATTTGAATTAATAGCGTTAAATTTATATTAATCGAAGTTTTTTTTAATCAAAACTTTTATACTTTTTTAATTCCTACTTTGTTTTATGTTAATTCTTTGAAAGACGCAAAAGTATACAGTATTTTGTCTTTACAGTATTTAAAAAGTATATACTATTTTGTCTTTACAGTACAGTAAAGTATACAGTACAGTATACAGTCTTTACAGTATTTTTTTATAGTGTCCTCACTAATTTTTAAAAAAAATTCTTGCACATTTGAAAAAGAGATGGTAAAAAGTTTATAAATAAACATATTTCGTATATTTATCATATTTGCAACTGTTTATACTTTGTTTTATGTTAATTCTTTAAAAAACGCAAAAACGTTTCTTTACAGTATTTTGTTATAGTGTCCTCACTTACTTAAAAAAAATTCTTGTGCGCTTGAAAACGAGATGGTAAAAAGTTTATAAATGAACATATTTCGTATATTTATAATATTTACAGCTGTTTATATTTTTATCATAGCACACAGAACAAACTTTCTATATTTTAGATTGTTGGGTTCTTTTAGCATCTCAAACCACTTATATATTTCATAGTTTTCTAACCTACTCAAGAGTTTTTATTGAATGATTATTTTAATGAAAACCATAGACATGTTTTTTCGAATCGATAGTTGTTTTTAATAGTGAAGCATTACAAAATAACGATTTTGGAATAGTTATATTATTTATTAAAAAAATAATATATTTAGAAACTAGAGATTTTGAATTTCCACTTTTCTTTCCACTTTTCTTGACAAAAAAAAAAGTCTTAAATATCTAAAATTGAAAGAAAAAAAAATTAGTGAAGAATTTTTACATTCTTCAATGCATGATGCACAAAGCAGAAGTATTTTCATCGTCGTCAAAAATAAGGTTTCAAAATTTGAATGAAATTCCATGTTTCAGTGCTTCCTGAATCCGAAAAATACAATTTTGTAATCATGCTTGTCAATGTGAGAACACAGTAGTTTGAACACACAAGGAGCTACAAGTATGAAATTTAATACGTAGCATTTTCACCAAAATTTGCGGATTTCTATTTTTATATTTTGAAAAAATCTGTCTATTCGTCCGTCCTTGTTCATGTGAACTCAGTAACCTTAAACGCAAATAGCTAATTGTATGAAATTAGCAGATTTATCATTATAAGAAGTTACATTTTGGATTCAAACATAGGAAAGCGAGGCAACTTAAATTTATATTGTTTTTTTTGTGTGTGTGTGTGTATATCAGGAAACATAGAACGTCTTTTTATGTTAGTAATCCTGTCAAGGGAAAAATACTCCCTCTTTTTTTATTTACATCTTTAAAATAAATATTTAGAAGTACGGTTTAGAAAACGTTGCAAAAATTTGTTCTTAAAAAAAGCATACACGTGTATACAATTGTTTATTCCTTGCTGGCCTATCTGTGAAACAAATTATTTCCGGCATAAACAATCGTTTGTAAACAATCAATCATTGCACCCAATATAAACAACAGCAAGGAATGTGGTTGCTATTTTCAGCATCCTATTTTCATCTGTTCTGTGTTGTTTATAAGACAAAGCGAATCTTACAAAAACTACTTTCTTTCAGGACGATGGTATGTTAATTCTGTCATCGCATAAAAATATTACCCTAGTCTAATGCTTCATAAATATCAACGATTTTTTCTGTTTTCTTTTATGAAGATCTATGGTGTACACAAAGTAATCGATTCCGCTGTTTGCGCGACAAATTATTTTCGTTCTAAATTGTATACAAAGCAAAAAATATGGTGCAAATACACGTTTTTTGATTGTTTAGACAAAAACTAAAAATATTTAATAAATTTCACATTTTTATAAATATTAGAAAACAACGATAATTTTCAAAAAATTATATCGATTGAAAAATCCTTTGAGTTTTATAAATGTCACATTCTTGAACTTACAGAGTTATTGGAAGGAAAAAAAAACAATTAATAATAATATTGCTGCGATAAAAAAATAATTTATCGCTTATGGAAAGTGCCATGGAAATTACGAGTTTAAATTCACTTGATATGTAATTTTATATTTCTTTCTTTAATGTTCTTTAAACTATTGTAAAAAATATTCATAATTATGAACTACTTTATTGGCAACAGTGTATAAAATTTATCTTTTTAGAAACTTCCTAGGGCTTGTCTGTCGTATGTGAATAGTATCGCGTGTTTCAAATCTTTTATTAATTTTTATTCGGGTTACAGATGAAATCTAATGAATCATGGAACTAATTATGGAATCTAATGAAAGTAACAACAGTCGATTAAAAAGTTCGGAGTTATAACATCAGGACTCTATAGATCGGCTCTAAGTAAATACGTAAATGACGCAGATTTGAATCTATTCTAGTACAAAGCTAGTGAAAAATAATCGTGATTTTAATTGATGCAATCAGTACATGGTTAAAGAATTTTTTTTTAAAAATTCTGTCCGGATTAGTTTCCTTTCCTAACCCCAGATGGCAGTGCAATCTCATTGTCTTGAAAGTTATGCAGAAAAGATTTCTTGTTTGCTTGGCAGTCAGAAAAGAAGACGTTCTTGTGGCGTGTGAGCAATGAGTACCTCTCGAGGAAAAGCAGAACAAATTTACTTTAATAATCACGTGGAAATCCAGCGAGTTTCTCGTGAGATTAGCACTTTATAAAGATAATAATTTTTATTTTCTTGAAGAAAATATTCTTAACTGTAATTTGGAATTGCCTATCTAAAATTGTGTAAAAATAAGGAGTGGCTCGATGTAAATAAATGGATGACTAATCAAGAAAACTGTTTCCTGACTTTTCTTGCATAGAATCTTCTATTTTTTGCAAAAGGAGTGCAGGGTATGTGTTCACGAACAGTGCATAAATACTTCGCTAGGGAAACGTCCCCTATATTCGGCAAACTGTAAAATTACTATTAATGAATTTTCATGCATTACTGTCGATAGCTACACGTGATAAGTAGAATTTTGAGGTCAATAACTGAGCTTTTGGATAGTCCAGACATTTTCTAGATGTCTCTTGACTTGTACATTAATACTATGTTGGCCGGTAATGATGCAACAGTTACAGGATGTTTTCGCAGTTAAATATTAAACCATTGATCATTGTTCCGATTTTGCTAATATTCATATCATTTGAAATCTCATGATCACCAGAATGTCACCAATATTCACTTGTCTCGCATCAACGACTATTTTGGAGAAAAAAAAAATCTTGGAAATTGCATCTTACTGTACATTTTCTATAAGGGAAAACTGCGACAGCGTTCACAAGCCTCAATCAGTAACGATTTCCAGCATTTTTATTTCATATGAAACTTCTTATCTCATAAATGCGTCATTGATAGTCGCTTGCACCCACCATCCAAAAGTGAATATAGCAAAATAAATTTATCAATGCCCCCCCCCCGCCCCGAACACACACTTCAACTGCAATAGTGCTTTCGTGAAATTGCAGACATTATTAACTAATCAATAGGCTCTATACTTAACGTTCAGTTTTATTTCAGCTATTTTTTGTTTTGTTTTATTAAGATAAGAGATGACAACACACTGATAAAAGCTAATTTCCCCCCATGTTCTCCACAACGTGTTCGTACAGGTTAAATTTTATTAATTAAATTTTATTTCCATTTTTTTTGTGTGAGAAATAATTTTTTGGAAAATATAATTAAATTTTTTTTTAAAATTACAAAATTTAATTTAGAGGTTAAAACATTGGTATCATTGAAAAGATAATTTTTCTTTTAGTTTTAAAATTATATAAAAATCAGTTTTAAGCTGTAATATTTTCAGAAGTTAAGGTGGTAAAACGCCAACATTTCGCTTAATTTTTAATTAATTAAAATTTATTTAAAAATTCCGAAAATAGCTCAAGTGCTGATTCCCAATCACCAAATTATACATGCGCTGAATTCGGTAGCTGTAAGTCAAACGGTCTGGCTTGTACAACGCCAACACATACACATTCATCTTTATTATAAGTTTAGATAATTCGTTAAAATTGGGTGACGTGACTAATTTAGTACACAAATATGGTTGATGAACCTCTGATAACTGAAAGCGGTTATTCATTTTTAAAATGCTAAATTTACTATTACTTTTTATGATTTCAGGAACTAAGACATGGAACGAGTAGGTCGTCTAAAAATCAAAAGAACCGATGATAATTTAAATGTCCCAAGATACTGATAAAACTTGAATTTCTGTTTTCGCTTCCATTTCTTATTAACTATATTTCTCTGTATGTTTCAAAAAACAAAAAATGTTGAACTTTTTCTGTTTTGTCAAAGTAACATTTCATTTTATATCTATGAACGAAAAAATAAGCATCTCTACAGACCTATCTGACATTTCTCCGCCTAAATACGATCATTTATCTCTTTTTTTGGTAAAAAAAATATTGTCTAGAGAAAGAAATTGATAAGAAAGTTTATTCGAAAAAATAACAGAAACTAAGAGGGAAAAAATTACCAAAAGTGGGGCATCTTCCGTCACCATAAGTTTATTCCACATTGCATTACTCTGGAAATGATGATTCAGTCGCTAGTTGTTGCTTAAGAATTCGAAAAGGCTTTTATATATATATATATATTTTTTGGTTTGTCTTATTCAGTTTTTTTATTAATAAGAATTCCATGGGAAATCATACTGTAGTATTTTTTTTCTCCTGTTTAGAAGTTCATACCAGTGTATAAATATATATATATTTTTCCTTTTGGGAATGAGAAAAATTTAGTTTTTTTTTTTTTTTTATGTGTGTGTGAGCTATGAGAACTTAACTTATAATAACAATTTTTACGGAATTATATTCACGACTAAAAAGATTCTTACATCGGAAAATGACATCAAAGTTTTCCTAAAATATGAATTTTATATCATTTTTAACTTTGTTATTCAAGTTTTTTTAAAAAGTTTTTTAAAATATTTAACATAATGTAGAATATTTTTTTCATTGCAGAATATTTTGTTTAATACTACTATATTGCTCTGAATTTATCCAATACTAGCTGCCTTTAGAAACCATGTGTGGCATGCTTGGAATTTTGGTTGCATTTAATTAAATTTCTTATGCAAAACTTGATGCTTATATTTTGCTAAACAAAATATTTTTTTTTACTTCAGATTATGAAGTTACAGTACAAAAAATATTTTGATTGCTTTTAACCCTTTTATTTTTTTTTCTCAATACCATGCTATTATTCTAATCACCTGTTCTGTTCAGAGGTTGAAAGCCTGGAGTACAACTCCGTGATACATCCCTCAAATCGGTAAAATAATCTTTTACCTGAAACTTTCTGATGGAATCAAGCCTCAGGACATTGTAGTATCATTATAAATATAACTATTAGACCAATATATTTCGAATTGTGTAACACTCTCTAATAATGCCAGTGCGCTAACCAAGCGCCAACTTCCTCGCCAATCCAAAAAATTACATTACAATACTAGC
>JAPMOR010110250.1:156600-210316 GCA_026543865.1 Argiope aurantia
CTACCGACCTCAAGAATAAATTGTGTTAAGCTGTAAATTTAAGTATTGGCTAAATCTAGAAATGTTTTTGTTGTGTGATTGTTAATGTATTGTATAATTGGTTGTCTGTTAAATTCTTTTAAATTATTAGAGCCCGTTTTCATGCATTGCTCTCACAAATGGGCATTTTTTTTGGCATAGTAAAATTTCACTTCCTAATTTTTCATGCAAATTGCTCAGATAATTATCGGAAACTTTCTTTTTCAGTTTTTGTCAACAAAGGAAAATTACATGCAACAATGAAAATAATTTCGAATTAGCTTTTAATTGGAATTTTAATTAATTAGAAACAAAATAAGATATATCCATTTTTCGGCAATGACTACCGGAAACATCATTACGAAAGAATTTTTATACCATTTTAAATTTCAAAAACAACTGTTTTTATGAATGTCAATTTAATTGAACATTTTGTTTATTAATTTTGACAATTAAAAATGTCTTTTTCATGATCTGCAGCAATTTTTTTCTTTGATAAAAAGGATTTCAAATCGTTTGCACTGTTTCATTAAATATTTAATTGCATGGTTTTTTCTTACCTAAAATTCCAGGCATTTTCATAATCTCTGACAATATTGAAATGAGTTTTTGCTTTTTTATATTGTTACATTCAGTTTTTGAGTTGTGTATTAATAAATTTCGCTGAGAATTGAAAATTATTTAATAAATCTGGGAAGCTGAATGATTGCGTTTGCTAGTCTTTAATTTTTTATCAGTATAACACCACATAAGTGAATGTAGAACTAGATATTATACAACGTGGATAATTACAATTTTTATATGATTTTGACATGTGACTTGGCTTATCGGGAAATTTCATGCTCAGAAAAACCATAACAAAAGAGAAAGAACATTGAATTTGAATCATTTTCATTTGAATAATAATCATTTGAATTTGATTCAAATGATTATTTGACATTCATAATCATTTGAACTTCTATGATGATGTAGCATTTATTTGTTTAAAATTAATTCCATTTTATGCTTTTTTTATTACTTTTACCGGGGGAGACACTTCAGTTATGAGGATGTAAAGTCACCGACATGGTGGGTACAAAAATGGTGTGATGTTGTCTACCTCTTTCTAATGACGGTACGTTTCAAAAAGAGGAAGAACTATATTTTATTTAGTTTATTTTGTAGAAATTTAAAAAATATGGAAACTGATGCAATTGTTGCATTTTCTTTCAAATGAAATTTTTTATTCCAATGCAATTTTAAAGATGCTTTTGAGTACCATAAAGTAGTTAAGTTGTTTATTCAAGCTACTTTTAAGTCTTTGTTTACTTTTTCTGTTGCTTTTGACTAACGCAGAACAGTTGTCTAAAGCTTGCAGTTTTTTTTTTATTATTATTGATGTTGAGAATTTTTTACATTTCTTTACCAAAAATAAACCTTTAAAGATTATTGCCTAATAAGTGTTGTTATTTCGGGGATTTTTTTTTTTTTTACATTTTGTGTTGTTTTCTTTAGATTTTTTAAATTTTATATACATAAGATAAATTAATAAAATTTAGGTTCAAACAACTTCAGTTTTGAAATATTTGGACTCAAGCTATATTTTCTAATCTGTAATCATTGAAATAGACAATATTCACAAATGTTTTAACCCAATTTTTGGAAATTAAATTCGAAAATATTGTTAATATACTTTCAGTTACATTACTTTTACTATTATTTTGCTATTCATCATATTAAATGGCTCATTTATAAAATGCAATTAATTTGGAAGATATTTTTCCTTGTATTTAGAAACGTAAAGCTTTTAATCCTATTGTAAAGTTTATTCTTAATAATATTTAATGTATTTCTTAAAATTAATAATCATTTTGAAATTTCAAATGTTGATCGAGGTCGGTCATATAAGCTACCTGCGAGTGGCACTTCAGTGGGCCTGCAACTCTTTATCTAGAATATTTGTTCCACATTTGGAGAGCCTACAAATACTTCCGCATCAGAAAATTCTGATGACTTCCCTGGATTAGGAAACTGATGTAATACAAAAATTAAACTGATACTAACAAACATCCCTAAATACCAAATGTTGATTTAATTAATTCAAGTATGATAAAGCGTTCTATGGTAAAAAAAAAGTTTTTAAATTTTCATTTTTGTTATTTTCTCTAGTATTTATTATCCTATTTTTTGATATGAATATCATAAGTCTTTTAGCAATCTGATAACCACTGGTTTTTAGGTAAATTCCTTATAGGAAGATTTCCTGTTGCAATGGATCTTGTGACGCAACTTCCGAAAAATTGCAATTGCTAGAATTTAGGCGATGAAAAGATTTTTTTTTACCTCTGTTTCAGCCTACTATTTTTTACTGTGCGACTATATTGTGCCATATTTAAAAAAAAAAAATCTTTAACATTCACTCTTATTTTCACATTACCCTGAAATTGTTTAAATGCACGTGGATTAAAGTTTAATAGCCTGAAGAATTTATTAACTAATTTAATAATAATAATATAGAAATAAAAAGATTTATTGTAACATTAGCAAAAATTACCAATTTTATAAAATTACAGACACTGGGCGTGCTTCGGGTTTTATCATTGAAACGAGAGTGTGAGTTTGATTAATTTGTCTTTATTTTACCTTCTAAATAAACCAAATTATTTCCTAATAAAAATGAATAAGGAAATGATAGTGTTGATAAATTTATTCTTTCCTTTTTATCTATGGATAGAAGGAATCTTTAACCTTCGCTTTCCGATAAGGCTTCAAGGAATCTTTTTTGTTTAAAAAGTTCACTTAATCATATTTTAATACCAAGTAATTTGTATAACCAAAATGAAATTAATATTGGTTGATATATATGTAAGCATTATTTGTTGTGAAGCAGAATGCAGTTTGAAGACAGTGAAGAGACTTTTTACATTTTTAAGTTATTTTTAATCCATCGGGAAAACATTGTGCGTCCGCCACAGCGCGTTGCAAAAACAGAAGTGGGGAAAAAGAGAGAAATAAATTATCCCTGCTCTTATATAACATGATATATGGATAGGGAAAATATTATTTTACAGTGCTAATATATTAAGATTCTGATAGGGATTTCTGACGCATGCCAATCACATGTAAAGGAAACACAGGGATCTTTTAAAAAGAATTTGCTTACTGGACAGTTTTTTACCCCTTCACGCCGAGCGTGTGAAAGTATCGGCGTTTAGTCGAGTCAACAATTTTATAAAGCTTCTCTTGAATTAATTAAGTAGAGAAAGTGGAATTGGATCAAGAAATAAGAGAATATTTTAGAATAAAGTTATTATGGACCAAATTAAGATAAAATCTTGGAAATTAATTGAATTGAAATTAGAATTAAAATATCATTACATATATATAATATAATGTTCTATTTTCATTCAACACTTTTCACATAGTTACTTCAAATTCACAAAGAAACAATAAAAGACAAACAGGAATGAAAGGGCAATCACCTTAAATTCAGAACTCAAATAGTCGTTAAAGAATTGAAACTAATCCCTCTCCTTGTTCATTCAAGACATAACGTACTAAGAATCATAATTAATTTCCTTCAACACTGTCCAACCGAACATTCAACCTTCAATTAAATCAACCGTTCGAGCAAGCCTTGACCCTGTCGAAAAGAACAACAACAACAAAAAAAGTTTATTCCAATGGAATTGCAATGACAATCCATTAAGCTTTCGGTTTAATTAAGAATTTCACTGTTTATTCGATAGTCATGCGATAAAGTTTCTGACGAGAAAAATTGCTGTTTGCTTTTAAAAGACTGCAATGGTTATTAGTCGAACGATCCGATCCGATTATTCCGCTGTCTGCAGAATGTTTATTTTTCTTTCTAAAGGTGTAATTAAGTTTATTTTCCGAGCAAGGTTTATTTCGAATGAGTGAAATGGGATTAGTGTGCAATAATTTCTTTCCAAAATCAACTGTCAACGTGAACGTGTTGGTACAAAATATTCTGAAATAAATGAAACGAATATGCTCAACTTTGATTTTGAAATGTAGATTCGCTTATTTAATGCCATTCACATAGTTATATGATTCTCTGTAACTAATATTTGATTTTCTAATATTGTTTCCCTACATAGATGGTATCATGGCTGAAAAGTGAGATTTATAGGCATTCTTAATGAATGCACAATAGATGCCAGGTCAATGACTCTCTTGGTGACGATTCATGATCCAACCTTGTTGGCAACCTTGATCCAACCAAAACTGGCAACCATTTTGTTACATTCGTGACAAAATGAAGTTTCTGGAAAATACAAGAATCACGGCAATAACTCTATTAGGAAATAAGAAAATTCAATACCGTGTCATAGAGACTATATAAGTGGAAACGCTTATATAGTGTTAAAGTGTTGATTGCGGAGCGATCTCGCTATTTGCACTCTAATCGCAATTGTGCTTTGTTGCTGTTTAATTAAGATTTATTGTTTGTTCGTGTGTTGTTGATTTCTGAAAATATTTCTTTGTGTACGGTTTTGCTACCTGCATTTCATATGGAATAAAGTATCGATATACGTTATCAAGCTTATTAATTTTTTTGATCGTACACTAACCGGACGAGTTTTTTGTAACATTATGGACAAATAAAAGAAATAATAACTATTATTAGAGTGTGTATTATCACAGTACTTCATTTTAAAACCAATATGAAGTCCTGTCGACTTTTTACATGATATTGGCACTAATTACATATAAGTGCAATAAAGTATCAAAATGTTCTTTGAAGATAGCGTAACCTAGTTTACTTACGACCACATGCTACTGGAAACATGTCTAACTTGAATGGTTGATTTAATAATTACTTTTATCATGATTCAGAGCCTGAGTTCCCCGTGGCACTAAAAACGTTCAAGGCCCCAAATTAAGCGATTCATTCAAAAATAACTCTCATAATAAGATGTAACTTGAAACATTCTAGACTAAGACTGAAAGTCACGTGAAAATAAGTAGTTATGGAAAAAAAAAAGAGAAAAAGAAGTAGTACTTGGACTTTATTAGATCAATAACATCGATAATTGCAACAGTAATTATTTTATTACTCCTTATATGCAAAAATGCGATATGCAACACTTCATATAAAGCACTCCAACACACCACTGCTGGGACGTTTGGTTATATATGAAAAAAAGAAATCATAGATGGCCACCGTGGATGGCTGCATATATCGCTAAGGGAAATCAGGACGGACCTAATTCTTAGTTAAAGTGGGATACACTTCTTCACCACTAGTTTTCGTAATGATGTATAACTCAGAATAAATAATGCTCCACAAGCATGGTATCTAACAAACACTTCAAAATTAGGTGTTTTTTTTAATGGCGGGACTTAGTGATCTCAAATTAGATTATACAAAAATCTATTTAAATATGGAAAATACTCACAGGTTCGCTAATACTTATTTTACAGTTTTATTAATATTTCTCTCTAGCTAACCATTAATAATTTAAAGAAAAATATTATTTCATGCCATTGAAATGAAAGATTTTTTTCTTGAAGTTATTTAATAACTATTTTCCTTTCCATCATATTTCCTTTAGTTAGCACTGCATAGTGCTTCTATTTTTTTTAGAAGAGAGTACAGAGTGTGCTTTTTTCTTTGTGCAATTTTTTTTAATCACAGAAAAAAAAATAGTTTAAATCTAGTTTCAGTGACAGCTGAAGAAAGCAGACTTTTACGCATGTTAGTTTTTATACCATTTGGTTATTATCGTCATTCAGCTGAAAAATCAATGTAAAATCAGGATATAACTTTACAGAATGCCGCTTGATTTGAGCAAAGGAAATTTTATTTACTACTTTGTAGCTTTTTACTTACATGAACAAGAGTTCCATATATATATATATATAATAATATAGTAATTACTTATTTTTTCAGCACGATCATTGTTTATTAAAATCCATTTTAAATCATGTATAGTTTAAATACATTTAAGAAATGGAACAATATCAACGGTTATGGTATTAAAAAAAATCTATATTTAGAAGAAATAAAATTTAAAACCAACAATTGTATAGTTTTTATTAATGAATTTCAGTGTTTTAAATTAACAATTATTATTTTTTAGTTTTGTAAATATAAAACTATATAGAAATTTTAAAGTATTATTTTATATTTTTTTCTAAAAATTCATATGAATTTGTAATATAACTTTTCTGGTCAATTGGTCTATTCATAAGAAAATGAGTTTTATAAATAATTCTAATGGATGTTAATAGATACTGTTTCAATTATCACTAGTCGTGATTAGAAACTTGTTCCTCATTTGGCTACGAAAATAAAGGATATAAAATATTTGAAAAATTTAGTGATGTGTCCGTTAATGCTAGAGTTCCAGCATTTGTTCTAGAACATTCGATGCCCTATCATAAGAATTAAAAAATGTGGGAATGGAGTAAGTCAGTATTCAAGTGGAGAGAATTTGATCGAATGAATTTCCTTTTTGGAGGTTTCTAGCTCCAGCCGGCTCTTTTTGAGCTCTTTATACTGTTGCAATTGTTTATTGACGATTTATTGCTTGCGTAAATTTGATATTTCTGCACTAACCTTTAGTGTTTTGTTATCTGCGATTCGTGTTTCCTTCAAGAATAAAATGTCGTTTTTTTGCTGAGCTTGCGGAATTTTTCACTGAGCGGATTTTTCCGTAACAATATTTTATGTTTATATATTCCAAAAATATGATTGTCAAAATTCTATGCAAGTGCTGCAATGTCCGATACGAAAACTCAATGATTGACAGTTATATGACTATCATGTTTCCTTTTAAAATTATAAAATATCCACTAGATATTATACGATTAATTTTTACTTTGATTATTTATGTCGATAATTTGCATTAGAAGTCTTCTTTGCATATCATTATTTGTTACCCAAAGTTCAAGCCACATTATAATTATTTCATGTTAGTTGCTTTTAGCGAAAAGTTGGTTTACTTGTAGTAAAAGTTACTAAAAATTTCAATTAAATATGTTGTGTAATTACATCGTGATGATGACGTCCGAAAACATTTTTGGGTGAACCGGAGTTTAACCCCCTTCTTTGCCAAGTTGCGATAACACGTCAAAGCTGGCAACCTCCGGACTGGCAAACCTATTATCTTTCACCTTTATTATGCGCTCTGATTGGACATCTGCTCCCTCGCTTTTGAACATTTTGCAAACCACGGCGCAAAACCGTTGTTGGCGAGTTGGCGATTTTTTAAAATTGCACCAAGCAGGGGGTTAAACTCCGGTCGTACCACAATTTTTATTATTTCAAACTTTAATAAACATGTTCTATTCTGGAAGTTGAACACAGATCTGTTCATTGTGCTTTGGATTTTCCTTTTATATCTTTATCCTTCCACTTATATAATAGATACGAAAAGAGTATTTACAAATGCTTACATCATTGGTTAAGTTTAAAATAAAGCTTCAGTTATAAGTACAACAAAATTTCAAAATTTTTTTAAAGCATGTCTCCTATTAAAACTTACTCAGCATGGAAAGATAAACCGAATCACTTATCTTGATCATCAAATGAATTATTTGTAATACCAACAATGAAACGATTTGAGATTTGTTTCAACAATGAAATATGTTGTTATAAAATACCCTGAAAATAATTTTAATTAATAAAAAAATGGAAAAAAAAATGTTCTACAAAATTTGGTATAGTTGAAAAATTCAACTGAAATGGAGCACAATCAATATTCTCGACGAACTAACTAATCGCCAAAGGAGACTGTTGGAATGTACAAGCGCAAATCAGCTGATCACCAAAAGAATTGATGAATAATCCACAAATTAACTTTATTTCTCATTTCAGTTCCTCTATGTTTGGTGATCAAGGAGGCGGTTGAGTCTTCTGTCTTCATGCAAAACTACCAGCAGAGATGCATCATGTTCTCGGAGATTTCTGTCATGATCATTGTTAACGGTAATTATCCTTTTAATTGTTTAATTAAATGACATATTTTTTTCTCCCTGTAATTCTTTTTTACTTTACTTTGTTTATTAGCACTGTATTCTACCTATTAGCATTATCTAAAGAGTATATTTACTAAAAAAATTATTACCATTCAGCAATGAATCTAATGTATTGCAATTAAGACTTCTTTTTTTATTACTTTCACACGAAAATATAAGCATTTTAAACAATTGAAGCAAATAAGAAAAAGCTTTGAGAAATACTTTTATGTATGTGCTTATTCAACATAAAAAATACAAAATATTGTTACTAATTTTTTACCGGGGGTTCGTTTGGATAATAGAAGTGATATGGTGCAAAGAACGCTCAATCAGCAGGCGGCAGTAGAAAAAGAACAACGACGTTTATTTACACGAAGACACACAGGACAGCACAAAAGCGACAGCTATATACAGCACAGAGACGACTATCTTCAGCCGAGACGTGTAGCATACAACCAGAATCTACTGCAGACGGTAGCGCACAGCTCAGTTCAGCACGAGCTTGACTCCGTCGCTGCTCACCGTCGTTTCCGCCTACTCCGCTCTGTTGCTTACGACTCCTCCGCTCCGTCTTCGGACTTGACTGTCTTCGACGACTCTGTCGTCTCCCTCTGGCAGCGGCGGCCGCTTCCTTTTATAGGTCTCAGGAGGCGGGGCTAGAAGCCTCTCAACCAATCAGGAACGTTCGAGGCGTATCTCGGTTCCTACTGGACGGATCGGGAAAATTCTCGAAGTTTCGGGTATTATCTATTTTGGCGCCAAAGTCGCCAAATTCGTCGCCAAGTCGCCAAATGGTCGCCAAGTTTGTCGCCAAGCCCTGGGACCTCCAACGCGCCACCTGGACTCTGTCCCATTCAGATGACTGTAAAACTTTCTTTCTGTTGATGGAACAAACTATGCTGGGAAGCCGAATTGTAGGTTTGTAACAATATCATTCATCAAGCGATAATATATTTTACTTCAAATTAAGCCAATTACTCCATCGCTTATTTTGAAACATTTTATAATTACAAATGATAAAAAAAACTCCATTTTGCAGTACAATAAACTGCTTCTAGATTTGCATTTGGAGATATATTGAAGCAACCTGACTGTAGCATTACCAAACGTTACGAGAAGACGTTATAAATTACAATAACCAGTGATGAACACAATATTCTGTTATGTGTCTAGAAAGGAGTTTTAGTCAATTATTTCACCTATTTTAATATTTTTACTACACTGGTTTTTTACTCTGATCATAAAAAATAATTGGAAACAAATAGTAAGTGATAATGGTGATTTCAGTACCTACCAATGAAGCCCTAGTGTGCTGGGGAATGGACCTTCTTCAAACCCCTTCAAGATGAACAATATTTTTCCGCTTTCCTTCAGTACTATCTTTTGACATATGCTTGCTTTAACAGAACCCGAATTCAGAAAAACTGAAACTAAAATTGCTCTGTTCATTATTTATTTCTGACATCGGATATTTGCAAAGTGTTTTGAAGAGTTACATATATTTCTTGAAGCTGTAGAATATTATGAGTAAGTTCCGATTTTCATTTTTTGGCCACATATTGAGAAACAAGATAGTATAGATAAGATATTAAGGTGTTATAGTTTTTGTATAATACTATATGAAATATAATGACGTTATAAATTACAATAACCATTGATGAATACAATATTCTGTTATGTGTCTAGAAAGGAGTTTTAGTCAATTATTTCACCTATTTTAATATTTTTACTACACTGGTTTTTTTACTCTGATCATAAAAAATAGTTGGAAACAAATAGTAAGTGATAATGGTGATTTCAGTACCTACCAATGAAGCCACAGTGTGCTGGGGAATGGACCTTCTTCAAACCCCTTCAAGATGAACAATATTTTTCCGCTTTTCTTCAGTACTATCTTTTGACATATGCTTGCTTTAACAGAACCCGAATTCAGAAAAACTGAAACTAAAATTGCCCTGTTCATTATTTATTTTGGACATCGGATATTTGCAAAGTGTTTTGAAGAGTTACATATATTTCTTGAAGCTGTAGAATATTACGAGTAAGCTCCGATTTTCATTTTTTGGCCACATATTGAGAAACAAGATAGTATAGATAAGGTATTAAGGAGTTATGATAGTTTTTGTATAATACTATATGAAATATAATGTATTTACTAACTAATGGCAGATATTATAGAAAAAAGTAGAGAATTTTAGGGTATATGTTGAACAAGCAATAAAATAAACGTTGAAGTAATACGCTGTATGTTTCCAATTGCACTTTTGCCTCTGGAGTAATTGGACACATATCGGAGTAGTTACGAACCTCTTTTTTAAAGTCAAGACCTGTTAATTTAGAAATTAATTTGGAAAAAGCTAATGAGCCTTCCAGAACATGGCTATACATTCGCATAAATTATCTTTATAAATTATTCTCATGTGATTATTTAAAATCGAAGAAAATATCAAAAATTGCGAAATTTGTCCCCAGTTTTCGTAATTGCCTTAATATTGCGTGAATTATATTTGTTTATATTAGTTTAAAATAATACCAAAGAGGCATTATTTGAAAAACCTAAATGTTTTGTTCCTAGCCGCTTTTCGCTATTTCTTATTTAGCGATATTCTAACGACATTCATATTTTTTCAAAGTCACAAAATTTGTGCGACTAAATACTTCAATAAAAAAATTAATATTAAATACTACTTTCAAATATGCGCCTAAATCTATACTTATAATAAAGCTCAATGTGTGTGTGTGTGTGTTGGAGCTCTACAGGCGAGACCGTTCGACCTACAGCTACCAAATTTGGCACATGCATACCTTGGAGGTCGGGAATGTGCACCTAGAGTCCTTTTTTTGAATTTTAATTAGAATTTTAGTTATTAATTAAAAATTAATCTTCCCGCCAAAAATCTTTTCATTTCCTCACCGCCAAATGAGTAAGGTTTTTTTTTCCACGCTAAAGAGGGTAGACTTAACATATTTTCGGCCGATTATTTCAAACGATTCTGTTTATTTTCTTAATGTTTGATGCATTTAAAATTAAATATTGTTAATTAATCGATCTTTCAGATTCATTCTGAAGTACTTTTGAATTAAAATAAAACAGAATATAGGAAATTAAAAATTTCTAATCTGCGTAGCGTTACCCCAAGTGGCGTAGAAAATTCACGCATTTGCGTTACCATAATTGGCGTTGAAAATTCAAGCATGCGCATTGTGTTCTGATTGTTGGCAACTATTTTCAATGGATACGGACTGGGTTTTGAAGGCTTAACATGTTTCTGGCCGCTTATTTCAAACGATTCTGCTTATTTTCTTAGTGTTTGATGCATTTGAAACTAAACATTTTTAATTAATCGATCTGTTCATAATGAATCTGAGAAATAAAATTTGAAAAATTCTTGAGATATTACATAAATTCAGAAAGATATTCTTTAGTTCCCATAAGGTTTAAATACTCAACGACTCTGTTTTCAGTCCTCATATTAAAAAAAAAAAAATGCTTCGTTTCAGTAAAATATGTTCTTATATTAATTGCAGTTTAACCATTTCCATGTTAACTTTAAGCATAAATTCTACTGGAGCTAACAGGAAATTAGAGATATACATATTACGTTATGGCTGAAGGCCTTTTTAATTCTATGAATAAATTATATGACTATCAAAATTTGAAGCTTTAAAGTATTTTGATGAAGAAGCTATTAAAATAGGAGTTACATAAAATATTTAATTATTATAATTTTAAGGAGCATTAAGATTGTCGAACTGGCTGGTCGCTAAAGGCGGTTAGTACTTTAATAAGACTTAAATACTAAATACTTCTTTCAAATATGTTTAATGGATTGACGTCTTATTCTTGACATTCTAGATTTTAACCGTAGGTTACTCTTTTGTCAGTGCATGCCATCTGTACTTAATACCGTAAAATTTAGAGCTGCCAATTTAACAGAATGATGCAAAAACATTTCTCTTCGTTAAAAAAAAAACTTGTTCACTTCAAAAAACAGACTATCTTTTTGAACGATGAGTATTGCTCGTCGTCCAAATGTTAATGTTTATTCGCGTATATTCGAGTATGCCATGCCTATAGTTTGTGTATTTTCTGTAGGCGGTTCAAGGTCACATATTCTACCGTATTACTGTTACCAGACAACCAATAACGAGGTAGAATATGTGACCTTGAACCGCCTACAGAAAATACACGGACTATAACACATGATAATTGGTCGAAGAGCAAGATCAAGACATTTGCAAATTTCTTTGGTGGGCTTTGGCTTTCGTCCTGACAGTTGCATTTTCTTTTAGGTTTTTCACCCATTTTCAATCGTACTGTATTATTTTAACTGTAAGCTTATTTATTTACTTTTAATCTTTTATCAACCTTTGTTTCTCCACTTATTTCCAATCATAATCATGATCTACTGTATTGCGAATTAAAATCAAAATGAATCTTCCATTTTTCATCTCACCCTATTTCACACAACATGAAAATAGGGAGATATCTAGTTAATGATAATCGATTTAGTGATATATTATATTGAAAGAAAAATACATGATTGTAAATTACTTATAATTTCAACTAATAACCAGCGGAGGTGATCTCCACGAAATTTTCTAATAAATGTGTATTATAACTTCACATTATTTTCAAATATTATTTAAAAGAGGGCCTATTAGAATGATTAATCTATGAGATGCGGTTAATGCGCAAGTACCAGAAAAATGAATTTGTATTTTGGATGGATTTTTCCGATTGACTGAAAACAAAGTGTAACTTGAAATTACAATTGCAGCCCCAAGATGACCTACAAAATTTCATATTTTATAAATTTAAATCCTTGCGCTTTTTAAGTGCTCAATAGCAGATGATCAAATGCTTTGATGAATTTAGCTCTAAATTCAATGCATATCTATATATCAGATATTAAATCTGTATACCAAATTTTATCTATCTGGATGTCTACATTTTGAAATTAACGTGACAACTTATATTCGGATTGTTGGACAGATATAATTCCACTGAATGGATTTTATAAAAAGATAAAAATCTCCAATAGAACCATATACTCCAAATTTGGAATAGAACCATATACTTCAAATTTCAGCTTTTGGTTCAAAGCTTTTTGAGTTATCGTGTTCACAGTTAGGTAGACATAGCTCTAAAAATGTGTTTTTCTGAGGTCAGAAACTTGGAGAAGATTGTTAAAATCTCAAGCTGTAAATTTTATAGATCACAATATTTCTCTTTTATTCAAAAAATTAACAAAAGTGATTTTAATTGTCTGTATATGTTTCTGGTGATGTAAAGTGGTAAAATTAACATCAAATTTTAGGAGCCAATCCAACTGATATGGAAAATTATTTGCTAAAACTCGCTTAGAACTGTCTATGTATTATACTAATTAGGAGAGTATCCAGATGGTAGAACCTGTAACCTCGTATTTCGCTTCATATTCTTCAGCCATACCTTGCTTTAAACTGTTGTTGGCATTCGAGTGGTAAAAAAAATTAAATATAGCATTTTTTTCCCTTATGATTATTAAAAAAACTGTCTGAGTTAAATTTATCAAGAGCTGTTAGAATTTTCTTTAATATTGATGTTAACATCCAACTTCCTCTAAACAAAATAATTCATGGCCAAAAACGAGACTGTCCTTTCGGCTACGAATGCGCCTTCTAAAAACCAAATTCCATTTTCGTGCACCTCCAGAATAAACCATTTACGTAACGTCCTCATTTCTGGCCTATAATTTACACCGGAGAAAGAAAGAAGATTTAGACCAGGAAAAAAAAGTGGCCGCAACCTCATGCTTAAACGAGCAGACTCGTAACGGTGGCCTTATATTTCCGACTTTCGTTGACACAAAAGGTTGGCTCTCTGGCGGAGATAAACAAAGAAGAAAACAACCAAGAAATAAAAAAGAAGAATATATATATATATATATATATATATAGAATATGAAGACATTCCAGTCTTTCTAGACTTTTTCCAGGCGATCAGATTCCCGTATGGAAAAATAAAAAAATAAAAGAGGAATCCGTAAATGATAAGTTTTCCTCCGTATATGACAGCAAGGTATGAGGATAAGACTGCGCCATCGATTTTTACCTGGAGGTAGTTATTACATCTTTTTCTTCTGAGAAATTGTAAGGTGTATTTTGTGGTGAAGGGAAAAAATGGCGGAACGAAGTTTTCTTAGCAACCGCTGAGATTTTTTTAAGGAAAGGAAAAGCCAACAACGCCAAAAAAAAAAAAAAAAAAAAAAAAAAAAAGAGTTGCTTGCGCAAGATTAAGTGGCTCGTTTTAGATAGGTATTAGAATTTAAGAATGTCTTTGCTCTCATTTAAACTTATATCGATAGCTCTAGTAAGTGATAATCGATTTAGTGGTACATTAGATTAAAAAAGGAATGCATGTTTGTAAAATATGTATAATTTCTAAACACTTATTTTGAGTTTTTCTATTTTTTTGTCAAACCACAAGGAGGATTTGACCTCGAGTTACCAGATTTAGCACAAATATACTTTACTGGGAAGGATTGTGCCAAATTGGGTATAATATTTCTCAAATTTTAATTAATTTAAAAACCAAGCAAAATAATTTTATTTTTTTGTCTCACAGAAATCATTTTTACTCTATTTTAAAATGTAACTTTTTTAAAAAAATTGTATTTATTCAGTTGTCACTGATTTTTTTTTCTAATTTAACCCTTTAAAATGTCATTTTTTAAAATCAGCAATAAAATATTTATATCAAAATATTTTTAGGATTACTCATTGGCTTAAGAAAAGAAATTCATTTAGCTTATTAGATAAATTAAATTTTATTAATTAATAACTAATTAACAAATGAAGACACATTTTGAGTGAGATAATAAACTATAGAATCTTATATTTTGCCTTATTAAAAACTTACAAGAACTTATGCCATCCTACATAACTTAATGAACCTGATGGTAAACATAAGCCCTTCCCAAGGCTCTAGAAATAGTTAAATAAATTTTTACATTTAATAAATTTTTTTGTATATTTTTTATTATTTGCAAGAATATTTCTCATTATATCAATGAAATTCAAATCATCTTCATGCTTAATAAAACTATTTAATCACATATTTTTCTTTCATGGATATAAAGCTAAAAAATTAAGAAAGTTTCTGCTTATTTTCCGTTGAGTATAAATTTTGATTTATTTTTTCTACGGAATCTATTAACAGATTGTTGATTAATTTAAGAGTTATTTTCATGACCAAACGTTACTGACATATCACGACATAACTCGGCTGTTATGCTGCTTTATGCCGGTGACATTGAGAAAACTTCTTGGTCGTAGGCCGATCAACATTATATTAATAAAATCTCCGTAGATATTCAGTTTATCAGGAAATGTATATCAAGTCAACTGATTGGATATATATGTATATAGAATGTATTAATCCAGCTAATGTGCAGTCGGATTTAAGTATGCCACGCTAATTTTCTATCTCTGCTACTAATAAAAGAGTTTGTATTTGTGTATTGTGGCTGTATAGGACAAGCCATTACAGCAAGAACAACCAGATTTGGCACATATATAATTAACAAAAAAAAATATGTATCTAAAATGTTTTTTTTAAAAAAAGATTAATTAGTATTTTTTTAATTGTTTAAAGCTTCAGTGAAAATTATCCTACGGTAACAACCGAAAATATTATGACATATAGGATTTTTTTTACCATATTAAAATTTAAAATATATTTTTTGTGATGTCAATTGCAGCATAATGTTTAAAACATTTTTATTAATTGTATAAGAAATTTATAACAATGTATTCAACTGTTATAGAAATATACCGTAGCTCTATTTGGTATAACTGAAAGTATAGAAATATATCATAACTCTATTTGGATTGAAAAAATACTTTTTTATTCTAATATTGTGTTTTTTGTTGAATGATTGATATATTATTCAGCTAATACATATATATAATATTATATTATATTATTATTGGTAACACGTTAATTATAAAACATATCCGTTAGTATACACTTAATTCCAATGCAGAATCATTTTAGTTTCTCTCCTTATATTTTCTATAAATATGTTTAGATTCAGAAAATAAAAAGTTGAAGTTCATGTCTTCATTGGGATTACTGGAAATTAGGGAGAAAGGATAACACATTGGACAGAATTTTCTAAGGCTTCTTAAATAGTACATCTATCAAAATTTGAAGTTTAAAAATAATATACTGAAGAAACTATTTAAAATAATTTCAGTATCAAAGATATTTTTACGGATATATAATATTGATTCCATGTGTAGTCAGGGGCCGCGGTGGCCTGGTGGTAAGATCTCGGCTTCGGAACCGGAGGGTTTCAGGTTCGTGACCCGATTCCACGGAAGAACCGTCGTGTAAGGGGGTCTGTTGCACGTTAAATCCGTCCTGACCAAACGTCCTCCCACTGGTGTGATGTGGTGTGGAGAGGGGGGTGCCAGCTCAGGTGTCGTCCTCGCCATCTGACCGTGGTTCAAAATTACGAGGTCCGTCGCAAAATAGCCCTAGTGTTGCTTCAAACGGGACGTTAATATAACCAAACCAAAACATGTGTAATCAGTCTCCAGAAGAAAAAAAAAAATAGAATTTTCAGTTGGCTCTGATAGATTTTGAATGATACCGTGTCAGGGAATTTAATTATTCATTCATTAACTATTTATTTGAATGTTTAATTAAATCACTGTAATTTTTTTTATATTACTCATTTGGAGGAAGATGCCGTGTCCCCTGAATTATTTGTTTCTAAGATTTTTATCACGAAGATTAGCAATTTCTTATTTGATTTAATAATTCCAGTTTTTAAGGGGGGGCTGCAGGATCCAGGATTACTTTTAAAAATGCACATCTTTAATCTTTTGTATTCTAACCAATTTTTTAAAAAGTTTGTAACAAGCATTTTTTCTATATTTAGTAATTTTTAACATAAACGTAAAAATATGATCATTTCTCTATTTAAACGTCTCGCAGCAGGGCTTGTGATTTTTTTCAACCAATTACTCATTGCAGATAAGGATCCCTTCAATTTTTTTATAGTTTGATTGTAGGAGATAGGTTAAACTCCTAATTCTTCAATAAAAGAACAAATTTTATTTTTTTAAACATTGTCACATATAAAATAAAGAATACACGATTGTCAATTGAAAGTTAGAAATTCAAATTTCCAATTTTCTGCAATTTTTTTATTTGTCTTTTTTTTCCATTAGAACTTTATTCAAGAACACACATAAAAAACATGTATGTATGATCCTACGCCATCTCCATGGAACTTATAAAGAAAAGAACATTATATAATTAGCGCAGTATAATATTTAAATACGTAGACAGAAAAATATTTAAACTTTTCTAAAAATTCACTTAAAATTGCAGTATTATCGGACTTTCTATTTAATTTATTCATAATATCTTATGCCGAAAATCAGAAATAAAATAAGGAATGACTCTTTAAAGAATGGGAGCATAATTTGTTATATTTATGAAATAAATATTAGAAACATCGTGGCCTTCTGGCAGTCTAATGAAAACTCACAAACAACTCGTTGTTATTAGGCATTTTTTGTCTTATTAATACAATCGTGTTACAAAAACATTTCATAATATTGGGGTATCTATGTAATTTGAAACACATCAACGTGATTTTTCATATTATAATGCATTGACAAATTTTTGGTATAGAAGGTAATTCCCAAAAGATGATTTTATTTATTTCCTATCATCTAAGATTTAGAAATCATACTACTTTATCTTCCTTCTGTAATCTACCGTTTTGCATTTGAACAGATCTTTAGAACAAAGTCCAGAATATTGATTTAAATTCCCTAAATGAAATACCTGGCTGGCATCAAATCCCGTATCATCCTTTAGGCTCCAAGTCCTCGCTTCAGTCATCTTATGCAAACTAGCTGCCCATGACCAAACATAAATAATCATTTCAATGCCGTCAAATGCACACCAAAATGCATGCATCAAAATTCTGCCTTGGGAAGACTGCATCGATTTTGCGTCTTCTTTTAGAAATTTTACCCTGAGGGGAATATCATAAATCCATCATCATTCTTGTCGTAGTTGCCCCATTCTCGGAAGGTGTAACATAATGCAAAACAAGCCTTGTTGCTTCCGCGAAGCCATTCACTTAAAAGATTTAGATCGCCAATTCCAGATAGAAATATTTATTTCCTTGGTTAAGGGTATTGATTATTTTGAGTTTAAACTCTTGTTTTTTCACCTAAAGGAGCAACTAAATTCTCTAGATTTCCCATAGGGTCCCAGAAATCGGTTTCTCGAACTTTTTCAAGGAGCAGACGGTAAAAGGTTAGGTTCTCTCACGTCCGTCACCAGTAGATGGTTTGAAGGAAGTACGTGACGTCTTTAACGTGATAGGTGTTAGAAAATGGACGATGTATTTGTAGAAGAAATGGCACAAATGTCATCTTATTGGGGATTACTTCACTAATTTAATGCAGGTAACGGATATACTAATTTAAGAATTAATGCTTTGGTTTTCTTTTTCAGAAATGAATGCTTTGCGAACCGAGAAATTAAATAATGTGTGCCCTCTTTGATAAATCGCAGTCACAAACTGTGGTACACACTAAGTTTGCGAACCGAGAAATTAAATAATGTATGCCCTCTTTGATAAATCGCAGTCACAAACTGTGGTATACACTAAGTTAAGTCCATTTTGAAAGAGAAATTCTAATTTTCCTTTTTCTGTTTTCATGCGTTCAATGATAAAGGGAAAATGTCATATCTCCTGTTAATCAAGACGACCAGTAATATTTAGGCAGGCCCTAAGAATGAATTCTGACCTAGTTCCGATATATAGGAATAGTTGTTTTTAATTGGTGGATTTTCTTGGTACATTAGGTCACATTTGTGTCAAGTTGGCAAAATTATAAAATTCCTCAGGAATCCGCAAATCCACAAATTTCACTTCATTGCTAAAATGGTATTGATAAAGAGCTTGGAAAAGAAAATTTATTGAGCTAGATTTATATTTCGCATCTACGCCATACCTTCATCCAATGGACTAATGATTTTATGCGTTTAGAAATAAAACCAATAATATCATTATTGGGACATGTTGTGCAAATTGTAATCAATGAAATTTTATCGAGGTGCTGAAAAAAATCTGTGTAAAAAGAAAGATTAAAAATTAAAATTTAAAATTATGTGATTACTTTTCCTGATAGAAGAAACAAAATAAGGAGCTAATAATTTTAAAGATTTGATCAAAGCTCATTGCCAAAATGCAATAATAAATTTTTGCCAAAACGCTACAAATTGGTGCAATAATTTTTTTTCTGTGCTGTTCCCATGAACTCATGCTTTTTTACTTTCTTGTATACGAAGTAAAGATAAAGTACTATAAAATTCATTCGACATTTTGACGGATCTCCAAGTGTCATGCCGCCCGAGTTCGAAAAACACATTTTTAACATTATATTTGTCTGTCTTTCTGTCCGTGAACACTATAATTCATGAACGATACTTCACGCTAAATGACTGAAATTTGGTTTATGCAATTCATTTACAGGAAGTCTGTATCGCTGGCTTTTCTGGTATAAATGAATTTGATGACTAAAAAACGCAAAGAAGTAGAAAGATAAGATTTTGAAAGCAGATTAAACATCTAAAATATATAGACACCTAACAAATTTTCAACCAAATCCATCTGATGGTTGCCTGTCTGTTAGTCTGTATTGTCACGCGCATGTAAATGCTATTAACTCTTAAACGGGATGGCTTAAACCAAAGAAATTCGGTATGCTATCTTGTGACTACAACTGTAATTTTGTATCAAATTTTGGTGTCGGTCGATCTGAAAAAAGGCATCCCAAATTAGTATCCACATAAGTAGATTCAGTAAGAATGCTAGATTCACGCCAATGGTCTATATTCCGGACTGTAGTTTACCAATTCTATGCAAGAAATTTGAAGTCTTATACAAAATCGCAATTTTATGCTGAGTTAGGGATATTGGATCTTTATTGGAGAGAATTCGAGGAAAACTTCGAAAAGACCACTCCTGCTCGTTTCCCAATTCACCTCTAAAGATAAACTCTATGAAAATATTTGATTTAAAGCTTCTTTAAAGTGAAATTATTCAGAAATGGTGGAGTTCGAATTTTCTTACGGAATTCCATTCACAGTATACTCCCGAGTAACCGGTTCGCGGTTATCCGTCTTCCGTGCTATTTCTTTTATCGTAATTTAAATGAGGAAGGCCATGCGTTGCATTGGCAACATTGCCAAGGCAATGGAAATGAGCCTGTTACGATCCTCCTACGTGTCTTGTGCAAAATACAAGTTGTGACAGGAAAATAATAGCGTTTTGCACGTTTTTCATTGTTTCTTCAGCGTGTAACGGACGTCAATTAAGGACTTCTTCAAAAACAAAAAAAACAACAACAAAAAACTACAAGTTTTAACTCTTATCTTAGCGTTACCTTTTTATATCTGCATAATTAGTTATCAGTAAAAAATAAAATAAGTTTGAGTGAATTTTCTGAAGAACTAGGCCCATGATTTACATTAATATTTTGTTTATGTTTCCTGCATTTAAGTCAAGCATACAGAATTTGTTAAAATGTGACCAGTTCATATTCTTTAACTTATTTTTTTCTCTATTAAATTCTTGAAACGTTCAGTGAAGTATATAAACTACCAGTACAGAGCCTTTCATTTTAACTAGACACGTTACAGGCAACTACTTCTATGATTCACCGGGTTTGCTACCACGTTCACATTCTTTGTGATTTGCGATAAATGGAGGACTTAGTACTCAATAAGAAGTGAAAAATTATATATTGTAGTAGTCTATTTTGGTACAAAAACTTGTATCTTCTCATATTGATGGGCAAAGAAATGAATTCGTAGAACTCCAGCCTATCGGGCTATTTTTTAATCAGGATTGCCCTTCCGCAGTATTAGGCCGAAAATTCAGGAGTGTACTGTATTTTGATAAGGAAACCAATAAAAGTTTAGGAAATAAATTCTGTCACAAAAATTAATTCTAAAAGTAACCGATAAAATGAAATCTAGCTGAACAAAAATCAAGTAAAATTTCCTAGATGTAAAATCACAACTATGTTGAAAATTGCAATAAAAGGGTGACATTCTGTTATTTATTGAACAAAATCGGAATAACCCAAAGATTGCAGAGTAACAAAGAAGAAAATTCAGGGCAGAATAAAAACTTTAATTCATTTATTTCGCTGCTACAACGTCGATCTCTTCAACATAAACACTATACCCAAGGATCACGTATTTCAATCAATGAAAAAAAAATTTGCTGTTGAACTTAGCATGTCACTATCAGTTCTGGTTAAAGCTTTTAAAGTTGCGACCGTTCAGGACCATCCAAAATAAACCTTGGATATAATATAACCTTGCAAAAACAGTGGGAGTGGTCTAACCAAAACATTTTTGTCTTAAGATGTTATCCCCCTTCGCCCAACATTAATTTGTGAACACTGTATAAGATTGCGAATGTCTTGCATGGCATTCTAACAATAGTTTCAAAATATTGATATTCAAACATGGGAATTTAAAGACTAATCGATGGTCAAAACTTTGATAGATTTTATTCAACTAGGATAAGAATCAACATTTCCGATGCTAAACCTGTGTGTCAAATTTTATATACCTATATTTTTATCAGCAATCGCTTTACATAGCCTCAGTGAGTGTTACATGCAATGTTCTTTGCTGACATATAATTTCATTGGCTTTTTTTTTTACTTTACTTTACTTTCTTGTAGACGAAATGTAAAAAGAGAAAATATTATAATCGCCAGAAAATTCGTATTGTAATCGCATTTCAATTTTCTTTTTATTTTTAAGAGATTTTGACGAATTTTCCTAATTGAATTTAAAATATTTAAAAATGTATTTTAACGAAACATTCAATCTTTGTTGATAAAATTCACTCATAATTTAAAAAATTTTCAAAAATGTAAATGTATTTCTAGAAAGCGAATATGCTTTTTTCTCTACATGCCATCTGCCTTTGAAGCCAAGTTGGTTCATTGAAGATTATTTCTAATATCAAATATAGTGACCGAAATTTTTAAGCTTATTAGAACATGTAAAATTACCAATTATTATAACAAATAAAATTTAAAAAATACCCTTTCCAAATTTAAAAATTTAACAAATAAAATCAGTAGAATCAAATCTCAGATTAATCGTAAGCAAACGTAAATTTTGACTGAAAATTAATGATTTTATGAATTTTATTCAAAGAATCTACTTGTTGCCTAAGAAAAAGAAACGAATGAATAACCTTAAGTTTTTTGATAATTTTTATTAAAAAAATGGTATAGTAATGGAAACTTCCAAATATACAACTATAATAAAAATATTGCTAAAAATTTTACGATTTTTATTGCTAACATCAGTAACTATTAATATTTTGAAAACATAGGAAATGATATAGGATATAAACTTTATAATGCCATTTGAAGAATTATTCATTCATCTATCAACAGGCATTCGTCCACTTTTCATTTCATACATTATTCAGCGTCCGTTTTCAGACACAATTCATAATAATTGTATATTCATATCAACTAGAAATTTATCCTACTGAATTTCTTCAATTCCAAACCTTATCATCATAAGCGTTTATTTCCCAAATTTCCCTATCCATATAAAACATTCCTGAAACATAATTCCCGTCTTTTGTTGACATGGCACAAAGCAAACTCTCAACTGCGAAACCGACCGTAAAATTCTTGTATCAACCGCGATGTGTTATTGAGCAAAGAGGGAAGTTGGGGGGATCCATGAAAAGGAATTTATGCTACTGACAACAAAGGACAACTTCTCCAAATGTGCATCAACTCGTCTTGTAGAGTGCCTGTAGTTGATTTCCTTTGAAGGTCGACGATTATGTAGGTTTGCTGGGGAGGAGACGAACTGGCGTCTGAGAAAGTTTGTTCCATTATTAAGCATCAGACGATCTAACAGGTATCGATTTTGCAGTTACTGTCATTTTTCCGAGCTCTTTAGGAATTGCAAAAACTTTCCTTTTTTCTGAAGAAGCATTTATGTTATTTTATTCAAGCATATGATTTTTTTTTTCGTACCAGAATTCATATACGTAGAATAACAGAGTTAGCTATGTTTGCTTTTTCACATTTCAATGCAGAAAGGAAAGTGATAAATGATTTTTAACATTTTTTTTTCTCCTGCCTTGTTTCTATTTTTATCCTTTTCCGTCTTTTATGTACGTTTGCTTTTGAAAGAAAAGAAAAAAGAGTGAGGGGGGGGGGTAGATAGTTTTTGTCTGATATCTAGTAATAAGTATTATTTTTTCTAGTGAAGTCAACCGTGATATTTCAATGTATGATTAAATATTGTTAGATTTATTATTATCCAGAAATATGTAAATAATTATAAAGTTAGTTAAAATATGAATAATTAAATAGTTAGAAAGATTTTTAACTTTTTGGAGAAATTAAAACTTTTATTTTAATCAGCTTTTACTCGTTAAATCTATCGGTTGTTACAAGATTTTGTTTCCACTATGAAATTCTTTAATCATATTTAAATATGTATATTTGAAGAAAAGTCTGAATAGATCAATTTATCTAAGAAGTGGGAATGGTTTCCTTGAAACTTTCCCGTATTTTTACCAATAAATGTACTTGAGTATTATCAACTACAGGTCATTGGCGAACAACAGTTATGAAATACTTAATTAGGGAGCAATTTTGGGCAATTAATCGATGAGATGTGGTTAATACACAAGTATCTGAAAGCCAAATGCGCATTTTGGAGGAATTTTTTTAAGATCGAGTGGAATCAAAATTTGATGCATATCTATAATTATAGTCATACAATAACATGCCAAACTTCAAATATTTAAATCAATTAGTTAATGAATGATTATTGTTAACACTGACGAATTTGGTTCCAAATTGACACATTCTTACATTTTAGATATGAGTGTACCAAATTTTATCAAGCTAGATTTATTTGGTTTGTCGTAATTGTATTAACTTCGGATAACCGGATAGACATACTTTCTCTGAATGAATGTTCTTCAAAATTTACCTGAAATCTAGAAATTTGTATTAAAGGCCATATACCAAATTAAAATTTGTCTATCTCAAAATATTTTTAAATTCTTATTCACAAATAGACATATAAGACCAAAAATGTGTTTTTGGATTCATGGACCGTTGACATTCGTTAAGGACTCTAATTGAAATTTTTTGACAATTACACTAATTTCTCCTTGCACACTTCATGTATGAGAAAATAATGAGGGTCAGTATATTTCATTTTTATTCCTTTCATAACCAAAAAAAAAGTTTGGTATACGATGCATGATTATGATGAGCATAAAGTGAAGCTCAGATCTTCCTCATGAGGCTCTAGAGCTCAAAATTGCATATCTCGCTCATTTATGTGTGAATGAAATGTGTTTATTTTGACACAAATTTGCGTCTCTCTGGTGGATCTGGAATGTTTTCATGAATTCAGAAGGTATCGTATACGCATGTACATTTAAAATTGGAAGTCCGTTTGTTGCTCTAACTTTGTGCAAAACCACATTTCTTGAGAGATTTGAACTAAATTTGACATACATGTTCCATGTCGGAAGGGTTAAAGAGCTATTAAAAAAATTCCACGACTTTTTAAATGGAGGTTATAAAATTATGCGTTTTCCTGCCATTACGTCTAAATAAATAAACGAAAAAATATTTTCACACTAATTTTGAAATTTAATAAACTGCCATTATGGTAACATCAGTTCCTTTGTAGTAATATTTTTCTCTGTTTTCCATATTTTCAACATTAATTATAACATAAGTTATATATTAAGTTCCTATTTTGTGGAAATATCGAACCTATTTAACTGTTCAACCATATATACAGGCGTTTTAACAAATAAAGAGAAAGTATATTAGTCATTAAAAAAATTCGAACACTAGAATTTGACGAATCTCCCCACTTCAGATCTTCCTGAGTCTGAAAAATAAATTTTAGGAATTATAACTGTCTATGAACACCGATAATTTAAAAATACTTTGAGTTTGTAGATATTTATTTAATTTGGACGAAATCCATTCAGAGGAAATATGTCTATCCATCTGTAAGAATACTTGTAAACCTGATAACTACAAAACATAGAAATAGATTAATGAAGTGTAATTAGCAATCTAAGATGTATATTCTTACCCAAATTTTGAACGAAAGCTTTCAATTGTTGACCATCTGTAAATCAGTGCTTCTGCACGCATGTAAACGCAGGAACTTAAATAAAGGAAATTTGGTATGCGATCTGGCGACGACATTTGTAGTTCCTTGCCAGATTTTTTAGTATTGATCGGGTGGAAAAAAAGATATTCAAAACACAAATTCTCTTTTCGGATGCTTGTGTATGAATCATGTACCAGCGATTAATTGCTAAAGATAGCACGTTAATAAACTCTTTCATAACTATTGTTTGTCAACAGCATGCAGTTATTAATACATAAGCGCTTTAATAGAGAGTAAGTTTAGAGGAGACAACTCCTGTTGGTTTCTACAAATCCGAATAGAGATTCTGAAAATTCTAACTATCATGTAATTATAATCTGTGTATTTTCTGTAGGCGATTCAAGGTCACATTTTCTACCTCGTTACCGGTTGTCTGGTACCAGTAACGGTGTAGAAAATATGACCTTGTACCGCCTGCAGAAAATGCACAGACTATAATAACTGATGGACATAGACCTTTGTCAAACCTGAACTGGTCGAATGCATATCAATGTTTTGTAGGGAAAATCTCACTAAGGATAATATTAAGACAACCCCTCTTCAATAGAATATTTCTCAGAAATCGGAGATAATAAAATCCACTGTACTGTAGTAATAGAAAGGCTTAAAGCTCTGAGGCAATGAAATTCTTAAAATTGGCTCTCTTAGCTATTCAGAGTATAAAGTTCACTGTAAAGACCATTTAGTGTCAATGAGTTCTAACTTAAATGGAGCTCTGACAGGAAATAAGTTAAAAGGGAGGAAAATTGGTTTTCTGGAGTTACAGCTACGTTCCAAGACCGTTTCTGGCTTATCTGCTAAGATAAACTGTTCTCGAAATATTTGAAACTATGCTTGAATGATTATATCCTTCATTCTATTCTTCAGTTATTTGATTTATTCTTTTTTTTTCACCAAGAAAGTTTAAAGACTGAAAGAGTTAAATTGATCGACGGCAATATATAGACGACCCCCTTTCGCAGAAACATATGTTCTTCGAAATCCTAGATAATGGTAAATGATGTGTTCCCATTATTTCGTCGTTTGGCCATGAAGCACTTGTTTTCCGGAAACTTGTAACAACATCATTCTGACATGAATTTCTTGGAATCTTTTAACTTTCGAATTTCTTTTCGAACTCTTAGAAGTACAATCGGCATTTTCTTTTCCGGGAATTTAAAGCTTCGGGACAGGCTGACAAGTGCCGAAGGAGGCAATCGAATTCTTATTTTCTTGCTTCTTATTCATCGGAGCAATCTTTCACTTCTGGATGTGACATCGGATGTTTTCTGGACAATTTGCTTTAAGTTAGATTTGCAGATTATGTGCTTTTTCTTTGCTTTAATCTAGCTGTGAAAATTGCTCGCTTTTGAATTAAAACTGAGTGCCTAAATGCATTAGTTCCCAGAATGAAATATCTGTCAGTCGATCGTTAAATGTGCTTCAACTCGCTGTGAAACAAATGTTTGTTAATATCTAACTGCCTCTATTATTTTTTAAATTCTTTGAAATTTTTCATTCCCTACTTTTAATCTTTCTTGCTTTTTCCGATTCGTGATATAACAGATTAATGTTTGTGAGATATATTTCAAATTAAATGACAATCTCGAGTAATATTTTTGAATTGGAAAATGAAGTATGGATAAATGACATTACCATTATATATTGCGATTATATTATATAACTAATGGCCTATGGTGGTCAGTTGATATGTCACGGATATTAGTTATATTTAACTTTCGTAAATCGTTCATCTGATTTCCCTCCATTTGTCAGATAATAAAACCGTGTTATTTTAATTGTCCTTCATATGTTCTGGTCAATTTGTACAGGAATTTTTCCTATAGAAGTAATTCTCATGACATCAAAGCGCTACTAAAAACGTAAATGCAGTTAATCTATCTTCTAAACTTTGCAAAATTGTAACTCTGTTTCTTTATTCATGCTGTACACTAAACAGATTGAAACAGTATCCTTTTCGTTAGCTTGAACAAAGAAAAAAAATGTTTAATTAAATATTTGGTGAAACTATGAAAACTGTTTGAATTTCAAAGAAATAATGTAATCTAATGTTGAAAATTTTGCAAAAGCTAAATAATTAAATATTACCAAAATTCAATAAAAATTGAATCGGTTATTAAATTGGTATCATTAAAAAAAAGCACTTTTTTTAAAAAAAGAATTTTAAGGTGTGAAGTTTACTTTTGTGCGATAATATTTTCAAAAGTTACCACAGAAAAAGAAAGGAAATTTTGTTTAATCTTTAATTAATTGAAATGATAATTTAAATATCAAAAAAAATCTCTCTGAGGTGCACATTTCCGCCCTCCAAGATACATATGTTCCAGTTTTGGTAGCTTTAAGTCAAACGTCTGATCCGCAAAGTCAACACATACATACTTTTATTTTTATTATTAGTAGAGATGCCATAACTCCTTTATGTGATTAGTATTACATTTAAAGAAGACGCTGTGCCATACGCAAAGTTCTGGAAAATTAAAAGCAGTTTCGGAAATTCAAACCTCCCTGATATTTAAGATGGCAAGACCTTTCCGTCTTTTTTTTTTAAATTTCAAGTTACCTGTATCAATTATTTGTTTTAAAGAGTATATTGTTCATATTTAATTTCAATTAAATCGTGTAAATATAATTTCATGCACATGGTTCCGTCAAATCGCGAATGACTGAAATTGTGTTATTTTAAGTACCTTGCATGTATTTTTTCATTGCGTACATAAATCATTCTAATAAAGACCAGTTCCAGGACATTATAGTCCGGTCATTTACTTTATAATTTTTGGGTTTGTTAAATCGAATCCTTATTCTTTGATTTTCAATAATGTAAAGGATACCACGAGATTAAATATTTAATGAAACAACGAAACTGTTTGAATCTTAGGGTAATAATGTAATCTATTGTTGAAAATTAGGCAAAAAAACTTATTTTACATGTTAAATTTGCTACGTCATTTAGAGCATTTTACCAACTGGCGATATATTGTTACGAATCTAATATTGCTTCCATGCATAGCTAGACTCCTAGTAAAGTAGAGAATTTATAGATAGCTATAATAAGTGCTGAATAGATGCCGAGTCAATAGCTCCCGGTCTTAGAGACAATCTTGGCAATCATTTTAAAATTTGGAATGAATTTGGAGACTTCTGACAAAAAGTAGGGATCCTGAATATTCGAGAATAATTGCGATATCTCCATTAGGAATCGAATTCCAAGGTTTGTTTTAGAACATTCGACGGGAATCTTAAAGCGAAGGTGCACAGATGCGTAAGGGGAGTGAATTCTCCATTTGAGGAGCTGACCTGCAGAGATTTGTCTAGAACAATCACAATAATGAGCGCTGTTTTTTTGTGTTCAATAACATTTTGCTGTTTGTGTGTTGCTGATTTCTACAAGTGCTATTTTTTGTGCACTTCTCCGGTGTTTTATTTCCTATATTTCATGTTTTTGCATAAAATAAAGTGTCGTTATAATTTACTGAACTTGTTAGACTTACCCATTGTACAGACATTGATCGGATATTTCCTTAACAATAAGCTTATCTTCAACAGTAAAGAAAAAATACTTCTTCTATGAAGTATTTTAAATTAGCAAACAATGGTGTCGGGACAGTTAGAATCATTTAATGCACTTTAACATTCCAAGTCAACAGAAATCTCTCTAGTTCATCTACAATGTCTATAGAGTTCCATAAGAAGGAGAATTGGCTTTTGCGTTAGAATTTATTTAAAATTAATTTTTTATCGATTTTAAAAATTAAAGCAAAGTAATCTTTTTAAATAAAATTATTTACTTGCAAATAAATTTCGGGGCAAATCGGATCATTTTTTTTTCAGTTAGAGATAAAGAATCGAATTTGTGATTCCCCCTCTAATTTAACAACTTAAGCAACGGAAATATCGGATAACTTCAGCAAAATTCCTCAAATTGAGTAATATCCGAAAATTTTTCGTTTTCATCGAAAAGAATATATGCACTTTAAAATTTTTTGATTGCATGATTGAGGATCAGAAAATAATAATTAAAATTCAATGCAAGCATTTAAAATAAATTCCATTCTCTATCCTGAAATCTCGTAGCATTATTTACTCTTGATATGTATGTCTATATTTTATCTATAAAAATTAGGCTTAATTTTTACAGCGATAGCGTACACGGAAACCAGCAAGAGTGGTCTTGCCAAACTTTCCCATCTACTGTTCAATAAAAGTGATATCCCCCCTACACATAAAATTGAGAGCCTTGGGCAAGACAATAACACCACGATTGCTCAGATTTTTATTTTCACTCATGACAGTTATGTACTTCTTAGTATAATGAAGGAAACCAATACTTTTGTATCAACTGTATGTATTGATGAACTTCAGTCATGAACCATCGATTTTTGATATCAGTCTAGCGTTTTTACTGAATCTTTGGTGATTCATTGTAGGCAAATACACACACACACACACACACACACACACAAACACAAACACATCAGTACCTGAAAATTGAAAATGTATTTTAGCCGTCTTTTTTTCCAACTGATCGAAACCAAAATTTGAAGAAGAATTACAATAGCCCCATACCAAATTTCATTTATTAGTTTTTTTCATATATTTATTTCGTTTAAGTCACTGCATTTTTGAGTTATTGTCGTTATAATCATTAGAATGTATAGACAGACAGATGGTCAATCCCATCAAATGCTCGAATTTGATAAGATTTACATTAAAGATGCTAAACACGTATACCAAATTTTAATTATCAAGCTTTTTATTTATCGAGTTTACTTGTATTCTTGGCCAGTCAGACTGAATAGATTTCCTTTGACTGAAATTAATTCAAAATTTGAAAGAAATCCACAAATGTAGTATAAAGACTGCATACTAAATTTCATCCATGTAGCACAAAGCATTTTGAATTAAAATTCTTTCTCTTCGTATCCAAGAAAGTAAAAATGTATTCAATATCATCACAATGTATGCAATTTGAGGTCTATCACGCGCATGTGTACTTTTGCAGATGCGTGGTCGTAAAGAAGTAGTCTTTGGAATTAATTTAAATTTATTTTACTCGGAAGGCATATTATGTACAAGGTAGAAGTGATAAGACGACGCATCAGTCTACATCATGACACGAGTGGAAAAGAGTCAGAATTTTTTCCCTTCAATGATTTTACTATGAGACTCCGATAGGGATTCCTTTGACACGTATCAATTTAGGAAAGGGGGTATTAAGTCTTTGAAAGGTATATGTGGGTGTTAGGGATTTTTATTCCTTCTGTCATGGGAATCAATAGGTTCAGCGAATTTTTAAGGAGGCGCTTTAGAAATAATTTTAAAAAATTGGGATTTAAATCAGTAAATAAGAGAACACTTATAAAAAGTTAACATGGGCTAATTTAAGATAAAAATTAGAAAATTGATTGGTATTAAAAATAGATATAAAAAATATCACTACACACACGCGCGCGCGCACCGTGTTAGCTAGAAATAAGTTGTCCACTTCAGAGGGCTCTAAAATGCGTTCTATGTCCAAATAAGATAAAATTTGAACTATAGATAATTCAGATAATGCGCTTTACATTTATTAATTTAAAAAATGAGTACAAAAATTCTCCTATAGATGGCGCTGTAACAAAATGGCATTTATTTGCATATATTGAAAATGTGAAACATAATTTGCGTTACAGCACATGTCTATTACCATTTTTCTTTGAATAAAAAAGAAGGTGGATTCTGCACGAACATTAGTTTCTTATCCGTTCGTCATGCCTACGTTGCAAGAAAAAGTGCTTCTGGTGAAATTGTTCTAGTAGAACCAAGAAAATTCCGTTTCAGCTCTAAAGAAATTTCGTCGTATGAAGCAGATACGAAGGGGTCCAATGCCTCCAGGTGCCTTACTCAAGGCATTCTTTCAGATATAGGACGAGAAAAAAAAATCCCGTCTTCCGTGTCGAAAATGTTGCGATTGCGCTCGGTGAGACCAGCAGTCAGTCGTCGCACAATAGTGTGAGTTTGCCAGTTGTTTCCCGTGTTCTGGATATGCCGTATTCAACTATATGAAAATCAGTACGGCAGATTTTGCATTTTTATCCATACAAAATCAAGTCTGTACACCTGTTGCAGAACAGGGATGTAGTGGTACGTAAAACTTTTGCAATTCAGTTCCTTGCTCGAATGGTGGTTGACACAACCTGGCCATGGAACATTCTGTGGATTTGAGACCCACTTTTGCCTCAATGGGTAAATTAACACCTATAACTGTCGAAATTGGGCAGAGGAAAACCCTCACGTTATCCAAGAACAACCCTTGCATCCTGAAAAAGTGACAGTATTGTGTGGTTTTACAGCTACCTTTATCATTGGACCGTATTTCTGTGAAGAGTAACTTCAAATGGAATCAAAAGTTGTTTCGACACAGAACAACGGTACCATGATATGCTAAAAGATTTTGTAATCCCAACTCTTCTACAGCGTGGATACCTTCAAGACATCATTTTCATGCAGGATGGTGCACCACCTCATATTGATCGTCGTGTAAAGCGATTGTTAATACAGCATTTCACAGTAGCACAAATTATCAGCCGTCATTTCCCAAAAGCATGGCCTCCTCGCTCGCCGGACATCACCCCGGACTTTTGGTTATGGGGTTATTTGAAGGAAAATATCTACCGTCAAAGGCCATCATTTCTATCAGATCTGAAGGACAACATTCGGCGCCATATTCTCAATATTCCGGCAGACTCACTCCGGCCATCTATAGAAAATATGGTTCTCCGATTAGAGCATATTGTTGAAAATGAAGGAGGACATATTGAGCAATTTTAATGTAACTTTATTTGACAATTATAAACCATAACGATGAATTTTTGTACTATTATTTTTATTTAATAAATGTAAAGCACATCATCTCAATAATCTGTAGTTCAAAATTTATCTCATTTGGATCAATAGAAAGCATTTTAGAGCCCTCAGAAGTCAGTAACATTTCTTGCTAACCCTGTATATAATAGAAACAATAATTAAAGCAGTGAAAGTAAAAAATTGTTTAAGTATATTTTTAAATTCATTAAATTCAAAAAGAAAACTATATTGAAATAAAACTGGTATCACTCAGACTAATTTTCTAAACTATAAAATGCTGTAAAGACTTTTTTTTTTGTTTTTGTTTTTATATACTTATATGTGAATGAAGAAAATATTAAAATTTCTAGCTAAAAATGAAATTAAAATTTTGATGAACTTTTTCTTAATGGGCATCTACTGCCCAAGGAGTAACAGTGTTCCCAATTTCATAGGTCCTTTTAAGACGTTCTGTTCTATTTAGCAGCTTGCTGAATTTTTCAATTCCATATTGCGCCACACAATTTTGAGGATAATATTCAGCCTATAAATATTCCTACTGATGTGGAATGGAAATTTGAAAAGCAGTGTAGATTAATTTTTTGTCACTGTCATCTGATCCTCGTACAGAATTACGAGAAACCTTCGGTGAACTAATGGTATGCTTTCATCTTCATTAGAAATGGTTTCCATTCTGAAAACTCGATTTCATTAAAAGTAAAAAGTATAAGTGGATCTGTGCGTATTAAATCCTTCGGCGCCAAATGTCGTCCCCTTGGAATAATGAAGTTTAGAGAGATGCCATCTCGGGTGCTATCCTCGTCATCTGACTGGCATTCCAAATTATGAAATCCACCCGAAATAGTCTCAACGATGTTTCAAAACGGGATGTAAATATAGTAAATTACTCAACTTAAAATTATGAATACAGAATCCCTCCCAAAATATCTTTAGTATTTATTATTTCTATTTTCTAAGTTATGTTTACATCTCGTAAATATAACTAAATCAAACTAAATCTATGAATACTATCGCATTAAAATAATAACCAAAATCTAATACAAAAATTTATCAATAGGGAAATTGATAGTATCCATTGGAAAGTTCAAATTATCCAGTAAATCGAAATATATTTCTATTTTAATCCGTTTTTACCAAGAATATTCTTTCTTTCAAAAAAAAAAAAAAAAAAAAAAAGATTTTCTCTGACCTGCTGCTCTATTTTTTATATCTCTATTGAAGTGAAGTCAGAGTAGCAGAAATAGAAATGTCATCTTCGTGCTGACAGTTCCAGCTTGAAAAGCGCTGACTTTTATGTTTTCAACCTGCCAATACAGAAGGAAGGAAGAAAGGAAAATTCCTTATTGCTTTCCTTTCCTTTTTCTTTTTTTCAATACTCAAAAAGAACTCTTTTTATTGTCACGTGTAATACACAAGATGTTTCATAAGTTCATACCAGTCACTTTCACCATCGGAAACTAAATTTTACAGTTGATGCTTGCCAAAGGGACGATGTATTCATTATTAACTTGGGTTATTTTAATTTTTATTTATAATTTTAAAATTTTTATTTCTTCATATTCAGAAGATTCGCATTTTGATGGTGTTATAAGATCACCGAAAAAAAATCTAAATCTGAAAAATTATTGTTACATTTTATTAATTAGTATCTTATTTCGAAACTGCCAAGAGGCTATTTTTGAATCGACCCCAGAAATTTAAACCATTGGCGAGGGTTACATATGAGCAATACTCCATTCTCTAAATTTCCTCGCCCCATTAACAGAAAGTTTATGACTGGAAGTACTGTACACATAATATAACCTCTTGAAATGCGTATTTGTTTAGATTGCTAATTGATTGCAATTTTTTTATTTTGAACCTCTGTATAGTTAGGTAAACAAAAGGATCAGTCTCTCTGCTCTACCACTGATACGATTTCATCAATTTTTATTTTACTTCGTAGGAAAAAATTTTTCTACAAAATAGTGATATATCTATGATCTAAAAGAAATTTCATAGATTAATAGGATATTTACTCATTCCCGCCTACAGACTACAAATCCCTTTGCAGAACGTTGAAAACATTCTTTAATTTTTCATTTGATTATTAGATCCTAGATACTCTAGAACTAGATCATTATTTGGGCTCTAACTATATGATCAATGGTAACCTGTATCCCCCTATATGAACAGAAAACTTCAACAGTTTTCAACAAAAATCTTGGAAACATCAACTCCATTGTGCATTCAATATGGGAAAAACACACACACACACAATTCTCTAGACAAATCACTGTACCGATTTCACTAATTTTTGTTTCATATGAAAATTCTTAGCCTTAAATACGTCATCAGTGACCGCTTGCCCATCACTATCTTTTACTTTCGATAGACATTTCAAAATAAAACTTTGGTGGTATCCCTAACCACAGCAACTAATAATTTCATCAATTAATATCTCATTTTGCAAACCTAGCCAATCAGAATATTTATCTTTTACTCCTATGCTAAACTCCAAATATAAACTTTTTTTATAGTTTCTTTAGATGCGAGACAATACAAAGTTAATTGAAATGAAAATAAATGCTATAAACTTTTGGGCAAACTGTTAGTTACCGAAGGCGGCTAGTTTATTAAATTTTTATTCATTTAAAAACAGAAAGGGCATTTAAAATAGTTAAGCGTTTCCTAGTGATTTTTGTCTGCTAAATGGATTCTTAAGCACAGATTCAATTACCAAACATTCTGTAATTCATTGCAGGAGTCTGACACATTATTTCAGCATAAAGCGTTACTGAAGTTTATATTCTGTCATGAGATCTATTCTTTTTTTCTCGCTAATGATTGATTTAATCATTTATTGCCATAATTTTCTGCCATTTAAAAAATAAAATACAGAATAATAATATTTTATCGAATAATAAAGCGCCTATAATATAAATAAAATTTTGTAGATCAATGACACATCTTTATCTGTGAATTCTTGCTTAAAGAATACATTTTTTTTTTGAATGAGGAAATGTTTTATGTTTTTAAGTTCTCGTATACTAAGAAAAAATACTCTAATAATCAAACTCGAGATCTCTCCGATTCTCCGAGTCCGGAAACCCCAGTTTTGGAATTATGTCTGTCAATTTGAACACGATAATTCAAAAATGCTTTGAACTAGACATCTAAAATTTTAAGTATAAACTTACGACAAAATGTTTTGATTATTATAAAATTTCAAAAGAGATTGATTTAGAGTGAGTCTTTATGTTTGCCTGCCCGGGTACAACTGAATATGATAAATACAAAATGGTAAAAACTAGACAGATGGAATTCGGCACACAGGTTTAACATATAAAATGAAGATTCTTGCCAAGATTGAACCAAATCCTTCAAAAATTTGAACCGTTTATCAGCCAGTACTTTCGCATGAATGTAAATGCATTAATTCGAAATAGAAATAATTTAAATAAATGAAATTTGGTATGTGATCTTAGTTTACAATTGTAGTTCTTTGACGATTTTGGTATCTGTAGATCAGAAAAAAAACGTTCAATATATAAATTCGAATTTCTAATGCTTGTGTATTAACTATATGCCAGCGATTAATCGTCGAAAAAAATTGGTCACACTCAAAAAATCAAGATCACACTCTGGATTCAGTGAAAATGCTATATTCATACCAATAGATCGATATTTTGAAACTATTTAAAAATGCTACGAAAGACCCTATTCACAGTTTTATATGAGGGAGAGGGAAAGGCCTTAACCTTTTTATTAAAGAAAATATTTTTTGAGGAAACTCGTCTTGATTTCTTTGATTATTAATTTGAATCGATTTTCTTCAACTGTTGATCAATAGAGAACATCATATAAGGGAAAAAAGGGGTAATGTTATTTACGTATTATGTATTTATTCCTTTAATAGAAGTTTAATATTTCTTAAATATTTTTATTAAATAATTTATTTATTTATTTTTTATTTTTTTACTATCTGTAAGTGGTATAAACACAGTACCTTCGATACTTATTACCACTCAATAGGTCTTACATAGATATAATTTCATGCATAAAAGTTCAGCGTGAACAAGTTCTAAATTCACAGCACATTTTAATGCTTTTAAATTGAAAATATACATATTTTTTGTCAACTTAATATTCATATTGTAATGAACTCTGCAACTGAGTTTAAACAATATATGAAGAATTAATTTTAAGGCCTTAGATGGTAATTCAATTTATCCAATTCTGGCCAGTTTTAATGATATGCAGCACGCATGTTCGCCGATGAATACAGAATTTAAAAAAAGAAAACGGGAGAGAAGCACGCAAACAAATTTTATGTAACAAATGAATTCCCGGGTCAGCAATTTAATTGAAACACGTGGTATTAGGTGGTAGTTAAAGTTACAGTTATTAAATTTTAAAAGGCGTTGATAAAAAGAATTTTGTTTAAAGGTGAGAATAAATTGAATTTGCCTCATATATAAATGCTGAAGATGAGGAAAAAGCACATTGTGTGTGGCCTTTTGTTGTGAACATAGTACAAGATATTCGAATGTGTAGCAGACTTCAAGTTTTCTACTTTTTCTCGTCCCATTACTTTTTATCGAAGATTGAGATTTTCTACAAAGCTCAGTAGTTTGATTTGATGGATTTTATTCCCCCCAAATCTATTTTTAATTAATTTTGCTTCTTCAAATATAAGAGTGGATTATGGTCTTAAGTTAGAAGAATTTTGAAAAATTTTATCATATGGCATGACAAATCAAATAGTGTAATTTGCCTAAAATTTGAATAGACTTTAAAGGAAGGGTGAATTTCGGCATCAAATTTTTACACAAGATTCGCAGATTTCTATTTTAAACGAAATCCATATATAGGTTTACTGTCTATGAATCAAGTGAACAATACAACTCCAAAACATAAAAGCTACTTAGATGAATTTACATTTAATTGCTAAAATTGTTTAAAATTAGCCAATTTTGAATTAAATCCGACAAAAGATAAAGATTTTGAATTAAATCCGTTATTCGCATGTTGATCTGCATTTTCACTTGCATACAAGTGCATTAACTCCAACATATAATAAAATCAATAAAATTGTAGTTTTCGGTTTTCTTTACAAACTCTCATGCTCAGTACTCATGTGAAAATAAAAATCGGAGCACTCGAGGTATTTATAGGTTTGCCCTAAGTCCACAATTTTATGCGGAAAGAGGAGGGAACAACACCTTGAGTATGGGAACAATTTTCGGGGACATCAATTTCACTAGAAGGGAAATTTCATAAAGGATGTTTTTTGAATTACATAGGAAGAATTAAAGTAATGAAAGTGCAGATAATTAAAACTGGATATTCAATTAAAATGTGGTGAATCGATATCGAGTACTGTCATACTGTACATTGAAGTTTTCCCGACAACAAAGACTTGTGCCTGAGTCGAGTATGGCCGCTGGTAAATGCTATATGGGACTTTTTATTAAACAATCAATGGAATTAATAATTTGAAATTGTTTGCTTCTTTAGCAATAAGAAGAACTTGTTTGGAGAATTCAAGATTAAAATATAAAAGATCTCCATTGTTTTTACTTTCAAGAAAGAAGCGATACTTCGTAGTGGGGTACTCCGATAATGCATATTCGCCATTTCGTAAATATTAACTTTTTGGATTGAATTTTGTATTTTTATTGAATCTATCGTATCATCCTTGAAGAATTATTTTGCGACTAATCTCTAGCATGCGTTAATAGTATCCTAAAACATAATTTATGATTTAGACACATTTTTCTCAATCGATTGAAACAAAAATTTTACACAAAATTGCACTTGTAGTCACAAAACCCCATACCAAATTTATTATATTCAACTCTTTCTAGGGCCGTGGGAAGTATGCTTCCCACCAAATTTATCAATTTTTGTATGAATTTATGTAGGTTGGTTCTTAGATGCTTTGGTTCTTTATTTTACACAAAATGATGTGTCTTGATTCGATACTTAATTATTAATTAACCAAATTAAATTTATCTAATAAGCTAAATGAATCCCTTTTCTTATTCTAATTTCAAGCCTAAAAATATTTTAACATAATATGACTATAAAAATATGGCCGTTTAAAGGGTTAAGTCATTGCGTTTTTGAATTATCGCGTTTGCATGTTTCTGAAATTACAAACCGATAGACAGTCAACCCGTCATAGGATTTGGATCAAAATTTGATAAATATCTGCGCTATAGATGTTAAATGTGAGAACCAATTTTATTTTTTATCTATTTATCTATCTAGCTCTTTTTCAATTTTTTTCTATTTTGCTCTCTTCGTTTTATAATTGTAGCGTTAAATTACATTCGAAATGCCCGACAGATGGACTTCCTCTGAACAGATTTTATGCAAAATTTGACGGATATCTGCAAATTTTATTCGCCTAGATCAAAACATTTTTGAGTTATCGTTATCGCATACAAACAGACGGACATTTTCTAAAAATGCGTTTTTCGAATTCAGGGAGATCTAAAAGTAGCGATTTGTCAAAATCTCTAATTCAAATATTTTAACAATTGCTATATTTTCCCTATACTACGTATACGAGAAAGTAAAAAAAAAAAAAAAAAAAAAAAAAAAGGTGTGTAGTACCCATGATATGTAGTACCCATTTTTGTGACCTTTCTGGAGCGGGGAAAAAAATCCTTAGTGAGATACCAAATGACTAGGCATAATCCATTCCTGAAGTACCAACTGTCTTGTACTTTTTTTGCTTTATGGGCCCCTTATACAGCTTACAGCCGGGCATTTATGATCATTTCATTCCATGTCTTTTCATTTTTTAGTTCATGCATTTATGCTGATCCCTTCATTACGTTTCATTGTTTAACTCTTCCATTTATGTCGATAACTCTAGATTACATCCTTTAGCTCATTCATGAGCACTCATGACATCAAATGTTTTAGCTCATTCATATATGCCGGCTATTCGCGAGCTCTCTAAACTATGCAAATCTGCTCACTTCCAGTAATTTCTCTCTCTTCGATTTTTTCAGTGAGATCTCGCTTGCTGAAGTTTTCTACGAGAGAGCAACCACCTCTATAACACACATACGTACTCTTTCTGCATTTCCGTACTATTTTCTGAAATGAACCTGTAATCCCCACTTCAAATGACATAGAATAATGGTAATTAAAGTAGGCCCAATCTTGCCCTCTACAGCTGGCCAATACTGACCAGTTTCTATACTGACGACGGTATTGGCGCGTAGTGCTCTGGAATGACCGAATTAAGACCACAAGTTTCTATTTCATTTCATCATTCTTAATATTTTGTGTCATGTTTCTGAGGACATAGTTAATGAATATCAATATAATGGTGATGATACAATCATTATATATATTGATGATAATCACAAATATGAATCATAGACCGGGATAGCCTGGTTGGTAGGGCGTTGGATTCGCATCCCTCGGGTTGTAAGTTCGAACCCGCCAGCCGAAGACTCTCCGTGTGTGGTGGTGGCTAGCACACGTATAAATCTGTCGTGGTCACAAATTCCTCCATGTCGAGAGTAATACCACTAGGGGTACTGGATCAGAGGTGATCGTTCTCTAGTCCAGGTTTAAATTACGATCTGTGGTTGAATGAATGAAGTCCATCCCGTAAAAAGGGTTGTGACGCGTGAGTAGCTAAATCGTACTCTTGGTCCTAGATGGTGCTACTGAAAAAACAAGAGACACAAAAATTTCGGTTTTAATTCGCTAACTTAGTTAACGGGGCTTGTCTATGACGTGCCATCAGAAACAACAACAACACAAATATGAATCGTTGATTTTTCAACTATAAATAAATTAATTTTGTGAGAGTTTAAAGTGAAATATTAATAAGTGTTAAAAAAGGTCAAAGATAAATTTTAGAATGAATTACTGATTTATATTTTTATTAATATTCTTTTCACTTAAAATTTTAAAATAAAATTCCTTGTATTTGCAGTTATAATGGCTACGGCACGGGATGAAAATGAATATCGTCTCACAAAATATCTCCTTTCAAATTACGACAAGAGCGTCCGACCTGCTCGACACACCTCCGAACCTGTGAATGTGACTTTTGGACTCGCCCTGACGCAAATTATTGATGTGGTATGTCGTTTTATCTTTTGTTGGTTAATTTAATTAAAATTTAAAGGTAAATAGGGTAAAAATATCCAAAGAATACATAATACAATGATTGTTAATATTTTAAACTCTATTGTCAAGTGGATTATTATGTAATGAAAAAGTGTTTTGTTTGCTGGATTGCCGGATCATATCTTAGGTCGAAAATGAATTTATTTATAAGATATAACTCTTTCGACTTCTGTAAGTTATTGGATCGCTGCGAGTTATAGTGGATTATTTTGGCACTTGCATATTATTATTTCTTGTCTTCTTATTTCTTGCATCGCATGTGGTTAAGGCTGGCAAAATGACGCTATTTAATAGCTTAACGGAACACTGAAATTAGTATGAATTTCATCAAGACAATAAAAACATTGTCACAGATATTGAAGTAAATTAAATATAAACTTTTATTAAAATTAGAGAAAATGCTTCAAAAATGAAATTAGTATCGTTAAAAAGGTAATTATTATTGTTTTAAATAGTGTAAAAATACTTTTTTCTGATAACATTTTCGGAAAATATAGTTGAGAAACACAAAAGCTTGCTTTATTTTTTAATTAACTTTTAGACATTGAGAAGTCAATAGTGATTTGTCTCAAAGAGCACTTGTGCGAAATTTCATCAAGTTTTGGTTATAACTGTAGATTTCTATAAGACAATAAACATTTATGTTTATGTAGAGATTATTTATTTTCATAGTTGTAATACTTTTTGAAATACAGTGAATCAAACTCGACAATTATTTTGTAATTATTCTACATTTCCAGCTGTCTAGAAAAAGACAAAATATCCAACTACAAAAACAGCAAAAATTATAATTTAACGCCGTCTAATTGAAAAACCGCTAATAAGCCTCATAGATAAAGAATTGTGAACGATGATACAGCTCAAACAAAATCCAGAAAATTACATGTGCAGCAAATGAATAAAGAATATAAAAATCAATGAAAAGATTAATTAGATACCTTTTTCTTTTGCTTATCTAGTAATTTTTTTCTGGCAAATGATTTCCTTGGTACTTGTTGACAATGATGAATTGCTTCCAGATATTTGTGTTGATTATTAGGATAGTCTTGTTTCAGTGTATATCTTCATACCCCAGTGTACTACGCAGATAATCTTTTGCAATAATTTTATGCGGTTTCTACATTAAAAAATTTAGTGGTTTTTTAAAATCTCTTGAAATGAAACACGAAAAGATACAAAAATATCTAGAGTTGCGCATAAATTATTCACTCATAAAATAAAATTTATCTATCAAAGTAAAAAAAAAAAACATATCTGTTGGTTAAAAGTTTCCTAAATTGTGATTGATAACAACCTGAAATTTGTACATGACATTCTGGATACTTTTCTAGGTCGACTGTGCTATTTTTGACTTCCGGAATTAATTTATTCTTAATTAAATGGCAAAAAGTCTGATAATTTTTCAACAATATCTTCGGAAATATTCATAATACGAAATTTTTTTTGCATCATCTTTTAAATGTAACTAATTTCATTGCAATACACTTTTTTCTCTTATTTTAACAAACCTTTCAAAATTATTTTAAATGTTATTTGTAGAAATAAGATTCAAACGAATTTATTGTTTCGTAAAACAGAAAAATTAAAGATACTCAGTAGCTAAGCAAATGAGCTTTGGACTACTTTACTTTGATTGTTTAGGATTTCTCTTTTATTTTTGGTCACATTTTTTTGAAATTTTAAATTTATTAAATAATAAAAATTTTAAAAAAAATGTTATATTGGAATTTTTTCGTCATCTTGAAATTTCAATTAATTAAAAATTGAGCAATATTTTGCCGATTTCCAGTGTTATTTTTCGAATATATTATATGACAAACTATTTTATTTTAACTTAAAGTATGTCATTTAAGTAGTATACTTTACATTAAATTAAAAAAAAAATTAGCACCTCATATATTGACTTAAGTTTTTAAAAAATTCGCTTCTCATTGGCAAAATTTTTATTTCTAAGCAATTCTATTCTCCCACTTTTAATAAATTTCACAAAATTAATTTTATTCATAATAGGCAACAACATTTTTACTGTTGAAGATCGAGAATACATAAGAAAAAATTTTCCCCAAACACATTAGCAGAATTCAGACATTACAAAAGTATGTCTAAGCAGACAATTAACATTATATAAGGAACAACTTTTGATTTGGTATGTTTTCATACCTTTTTATTAATGAAAAATTAACTATTTAATTAATTGTCTCAAAAATTTCATGGAAACATTTCTTGTACATTAATGCTTGAAAAAATTCAAATTCTATAGACAAATATTAGTTAGCTTGTGGAAGATATTAACTAACGGATATTTTTTTATATTTTAAAAAACCGTCAGCTCACTTTATATTTTTAAATTAAGATAAGAATATTTCTACATACAAAAATATTTTTTGTATTATAATATTTTATACAAAAACAGATTTTCCATTAAAAGTATTAAACATGCAAATATTTTACTTCCAAACAATGTCAAGTATATCATTCAATATAAAAATAACATTTGTTTCACAGATACAGTACTTATTGTTTTTGTATACAAATCAGTGTTTTTGGAATACATACAATTTAAGAAAGCAATAAGATCTCAATAATAAGTCCGAAAATTATTTAAAATTTAACAAGTTTTTATTGTTTTTATATTTTCTAAAAATATTATCACTCAAAAAGGATTTTTTAAACACTGTTTTAAAATTCAAAATATTACTCTTTAAATGATGCCAATTTTATTTTCATCCGACTATTTTTGTTTAATGTTTATAATTTTTAAATGTAATTTGATAGACAATCTGAATTACTGCGTTTCTTGCTATGATAAAATTCAAACTAATTTTATTATTCCATACCTACCAAAATTTAAAGTATAGTAAAGACCTAATTCATTAACGACAAAGCATTTAGAAGAAAATTCAAATCAAAATCATGAAGGCAATTGATCTGATGTCATCTTCATTATATTTATTATTATTATTATTATATGAAAAAAGATATAGGAAACGTTGTTGAGGCTAGTAGAGATCCACCTGAGACAAACCTTTTTGAATTTGTACCTTTGTGAACGTGGCAACTGGAAATCACGACGGACAAAATAGATGAAATGTAACCTACGTTTATGTCATTAGAATTGTAGTATATCCCTATAATAATGTATATGAATGTGACACAGTCAATGCTACTAATATAGAACTTTGCCTTTTCAAACTTAGTTAAAACTTTTATTGAAAAAAAAAGATTCTATTGAAATGATAGCTGAAAAAATTCCGCCCTTTCAAGTTGAATTAATCCAATATCTTTACCTGCATTTCAGAATATTTTGTTTTTGCAAAGCGGCTACTCTTTATTATGATGTCGTAAGTTTACCTTCAGATAAGTTAGCCTATTATTTCATAAAAGAGATGTAATCTAATATCTAATTTGAAAGAATTATCAATGCTTTTCAATAATATGTAATAAATTTTCTCATAACATTTATGGTACTTACATGAATTTATAATAATTTTTCATAAACCTAATTGTCACTAAAAATAAGGTCACTAGTGACCTCATTTCTCAGGCTATGATTCTACAAAATACAATAACCTTTTGCTTATATATTTATTCTCTTTTCTCCCCCTCTCACCATTTTTTTTGGTAATAGTATCAAAATCTTTAAATATTGGAATTTTGCAGCGTTTAGGAAAGATTTTGGCTTTTTGTTAAAGAATTCCTTTCATTCGCATTCGTTTAGAAAAAGAAATTATTTATCTTCAAAAAAAATGATGAAATTGTCTTTTTATCATTGCCTTTTTGCTTGATTGAGATAAAACTCAGTAGAAATAGTACAGCCGCTTAGCATCTTTAATCATTAGTCATAATATCTCAAGAAAAGAAGAAAGAAAAAAAAAAAAAAAGAGGAAGTGATCTCCTTAAAACTTTCTCGCATACTCTTACAAACTTGTCATACCAACGAAAACCTAGAATACGATTGGTTTACAATAGTTACAAAATATAAAATTTTGGCGTGAATTTAACATTTTTATTGAATTTATCTTGTCATCCTTGGCGAGTTTAATGGCGATTAATCTGTGGCATACCATTAATTGTATACGAAAATCGAATTTGTGCTTTAGACGTGTTTTTCTCAACAGAATGAACAGAGATTTGGCACAAAACTGCACTTGTAATCACAAACTCCAATACGAAATTTGAAATATTTAAGTCATTACGTTTTTTAATTATCGAATTTACATGTTTCTGAAAGAACTGACCGACAGGCAATCAATGCATTGCTGGATTTCACTCAAAATTTAATAGGTGTCAACACTATAGATGTTAAATCTGTGTACTGAATCTTATCTGTCCAGCTATCTTCCTTTTGCAGTTATCGTATTCGAAGAGTCACACTCCAACCGAACAGATTTTACTCAAAATTTGATAGAAATCTGAAAATTTGGTATAAACATGTATACCAAATTTCATCCATCTAGCTCAAAGCATCTTTAGTTATCTTTGTTATAGGTAGACAGACGGACCGACATTTTCCATACATTTTTCGAACTTTCGAAAACGTGTAGATGAGTCAAAATCCAGAGTTCAAATATTTTGACGATTACTATAATTCCTCTATACTACGTATACGAGAAAGTAAAAGGTATTATGCGAAATTTTATATTGAAAATCAAATGTAATAACAAAAAGTTCTTTTAAAAGATCGCTTATAACTACATGTTTCTCATTCTTTCAACATTAGCTCAGTCATCATCATTACGATAAGAATAATAGCATTGCCCTTGGAAGTAGTTATTAGTAAAGGAAGATGAAGGAAGAACACTCTCTGTGTTTAAATATGTGTTTTAAGAAATCCCCTGCAGATATATTTATAAAATCTTAAAAGATCCAAATTCAAATAAGTAACTTCACTCGAACATTTTCAGACAAGGCTCAAAAGCTTTAAAAACACCGGTGTACACTGACATTTGACATTCAAGAACTAAGAGGAAAGGACTTTCAAGAAATTTCCAAAGTTACTCTTTTGAAAAATAAAGAGCAAAGCATTGTTCACTTATTATTTTCCGCTCTGGCAAGTTTAAAGCAGGGATCCGAAAACGCTGGTACGTTGATGAAATTCCAATCGCGGGAGAATCCTTTAACATATGCTGCCCTACCATCTAATTACCTTTCCGCAGACATGCAATCAAGAGCTCTCATTATCTTACCAAAGTATGGCGCTAATTATTATTTCTCCTTTTACAGGACGAAAGAAACCAGATTTTAACTACCAACTGCTGGCTTAATCAGGTAATGACGCTTTGTTTTTTTCACGCTTTCATTTCGTACTGTTGGGGATAAAAACGAAAGAATTAAAAAAGGAGTGGAGTGTATCTATTTTCCCCTTTTAAAATAAATTATGTCGGTGAATTCTGTTAAATATCGGTAAAGGGTACGGGGTCATTTCGTGTTTTTTCCCACCAATTACCATAAATTGAATATTCATGAAAGATTAAGATAAAAAAAAGTGATATATTTCGGTCTGACCCACAAAACATTCGTGGTCGCATTCTTGTTCGTAATTTAATTTAGTTTAGTTAGATTAATCTTCTCTTTTGAAGTTACACGAAGGCTATTTGTGGCGATATGGGATTCGAATCTTGGTAATATTAGCTGAACTTCATAAGTGATCATATCTTTCCCTAACGAATAAAAATATTAGAAAAGAATATGTTATTGTAAAGTTTTTACAACGGAATAATCGTATTGTAAATTTTTTTTAATTAGTTGCACAGTTTGTGCAACTAATGCAGAAATAGTGATTTTGCATTCGATTGTAATCAAAATGGCGTCAGCGAAGGAAAAGGCTCAATGCTTTCTTTGGTTCCATGAAATGAAAATGGTCAATATTATTTAATGTCAATGTTAGAATTACGTAAAAGATACAGTGGTTGCAAAGATAGTTGAAAACATTGATACACTCAGGATCATAGATACTGTGTCTAGTTAGATAGCCGAATTTGGACACTTGGTGACAATTGAAATACTGATTTGATATTCCCTCAGTTGCCAAAGATGCATTGAAATTCATTGTTGTTGATTTTTTTAAAAACTTTATAAACGTCTTTACAATAATACAGTCCATCGATGCAATTATATGGAAAAGGATAATAGTTATTTTTTTACAGCAAGCTTTTGTAATCAGTTGAAAACTTCATTTGTAAATTTTAACACTACATAAGCAGAGGATAGTTTGAACTTGATGGACGTGTTTGTAGAGCGTATCTTTGGTGAAATAGGATACTCAAGCAATGACTTCCCATCTTTTTTTATCTTAGACTTTCCGATTCAATCTTTAAAAAAATTGGTTTTTGTGTATTAACCACATACCATTGGCGAACATAATCAATTGACTAACATGATATCTTCGGCGATTTTCCTGTTTTGCGATTAATCGCTAGAAAATGCTAAAAATTGAGAAAAAAATTTGAAAATAAAAGTAAGTTGGAATGAAACCTATAATGACAACGTTCAGAGATATATTTTATCATATATAAGTTGACGAATCAATAATAAGTCCAAACCAAAATGTTTTTACCCCTTCCTTCTGCCCTCATGTTTACAAATACCTGTCTCCGTATTTATTTTATATAATTTTGTTTCCCTCTAAAATTGATCTAAATGCATCATTAAGTATTATTAATTCCAATATGTATTCGACAGAATAACAAATGTTGGCATTATTTATATTTCCTAGCTTTTTATTATATTAAACCCTACACCATTCAAACCATTTATAAACTGTTATCAAATAAAGGAATATTTAAAGGACGTGAATAAAAATTTTAAATTGCATTCTGAAACTCTGGTCAATAGGCAAGTTTTATGTACTTTAATATAAGTGGGCCTCTTAAAAAAAACTACCTTAAGCATAGTTTCGAAATTAATTTTTTTTCTTTTATGCTGATATCAGTGAGTTATAAATTAAATACTTAACTTTTATAAAAATGGATTTAATATATATAATGTACAATTATATGATATCCTCATTTTTACAATCAACTTTATCTTCCTATCTTTCACGTATTATATCATATTTTATACACGTTGCCACCATGTACATTTCAAATATAATAATGAAGCAAAATATCAATTGGTGCACATGAGTTTATATGAATGAGACGAGTTGCATTATCTCTCCAAGCAATTTAATTATGCTTTATCTAATGATACATTTTTAAAAACTTGTGAATTTTTTTTCTCTATCTATAAAAATTTGTTATATGTTTCGTAGATTTGGATGGATTATGGATTAGTGTGGAATCACTCTGAATTCGGAGATATTAAAGTAGTCAGAATACCAGCAGATAAAGTATGGCGACCCGATATTATCCTATACAACAAGTAAGTATTCTTTGTTCATTCATTTATTTTTAAAATAATTTTTTAATCTAATTTTTCAGTAAAAGTAAAGAAATTAATAATTTAAAAAAATTATTATGAAATATATTGCATGCGGTTTAGATTTTAAGTATGCCCTGCATTAAGAATTAACAATTTAAAAACCATCTCACAAAAACTTTATTATTCCGCATTTACATTCATTTCTCTATTTATCAGCATAATTAATCTGCTTAAACATTTATCGAAAAAATAGCAACTTTTATGTGCTCTTCCCACAGAAATCTGATTTCAATGATGATGTGAAGTATTTATCATCATATTACTACATAAGATGTAATAAACGACTTCTAAACGCAAACGCAATTCGAATTCTTGTTTTTACTCAAACTTAAAAACGTAACAGCAGTTTCAAACATAAAACAAAAATGAAGAGTTGAGTTGATCCAGCTATACAGAGAGAGTTGAGTTGATACAAAATATAATGTGAGTATCTTGTGTATAAGCAATAACTGTTTAACGTCACAACTGAATTATCTTTTACATTCGACCATCCTGACTATGGGACGACCTCGTCCCTCTAATACAGTTTATAGTCTTTCAAGTGATGTGGTATGTTTCTAACCCTTGTTGGTTGAGTGTTCTTTATACATGAAATTTTCATCGGAACCGCCATTGCAGTAACTGGTAATTAGGTCCTCACTGTCACCATCAGATAGATCTTCATCTTCTGTGATAAGATGAAACAGTTTCAACTGAGAAGCGTGAGAGGTAGTTGTATAATTAGGTTGTCTTTTTCTCCCTTGTCCAACCGTGCGTAGGTCAGTAACTTGATAAGTATCCGATGGTAATACCTTGATGATTGTTAAAGGACTTCTGTACTTAGCTTGAGATTTAGAATTTGGTAATAAAGTTTGTTCAGGCAGTCGTCTTACAACCACAACATCACCTATATTGTAATTTTGTGCTCTACATCGATGTTTGTCATAATTCTTTTTCATATTTTCTTGTGCAACCCAAATATTTTCCTGGGCACCTCTTTGCAATTCGGTCGGCTTTACGTACTCATTGGACGTTGGTAGCAGATCTTGAAGAAAATATCCCAATTTTACTGATGTGTATCCATACAAAAGTTCAAAAGGAGGTTTCCCAGTCGACTTACTCGGGGACATGTTAATGCATCGTTGTACTTCTGGCAATATCTTATCCCAATCTTTGTGAGATTCTGTTTGAACACTGGATGATATCATTGGAATGAGTATTCGATTAATGCGTTCAACTTGTCCATTAGCTTGCGGTCTTTGACTAGGATTTAATGTATGCTTGATTCCAAACTGTTTGTAATAGTCTTCAAATAAAAATGATGAGAAACAACTTACTCTGTCTGTAACGATACGCCTTGGACAACCAAAGTCATTTGTAAATTCGTCTAGGTACTTTAAAACGTTTTTAGTTGAACAGCTAGGACATGGACGAAGACGTACAAATTTAGTCATATTGTCGATAGAAAACTAACAGTTCCTTATTCCTAGACGTACTTGTTACAAAAGGACCAAGAAAACCCATGTGAATAACTTCAAATGTCCGACTTCCAGGTGATATAGAATTCAATTTACCTTGGCTTTTTCCCCCTGGTACTTTTGAATATGCACATACCTACTGCACTGTCTAATATGTTGCTTAATGTAGCTTGTCATACGGTGAAACCAAAATTGTTTACGTATCATTTGAACTACTTTTTCCATTCCAAAATGACCAGCGAAGTCGTGAAAGCGAACTGCAAGGTACTTTCGCATTGATTTAGGCATTACAAACAGTTTTCGCATATTTTGCAAATCGCTAGATTCATGATGCATACGATAAAGTATTCCATCTATGAGATCAAAGCTTTCAGCCAATTGCTTTTCTTCTCGGGTTCTTACTTTCTGTGGCTTTTTTAAGGAAGATATAATTTTATGTAGATCCTTATCTTGAGCTTGTATAAGAGCTACCCGGTCTTCTTCAGTAAAGATATAAAATACTTTAGGCTGACTAGTTAGTTCTACAGGACTCGTAACTTCTATTTCATATAATGATGTACATGTTCTCTCTTCAATTGGTGATCGACTAAGAGCATCCATATGAGCCATTTTTGCACCATCTCTATGTTTAACTTCATAATCAAATTCGCTTAATAGTTCAGTCCATCATGCAATCTGAGGTTTAATGTTTTTTTGTGTATGCAAATATGTTATGGCTGAACAATCAGTGACCAACGTGAAATGTAAACCTAATAAGAGAGGCCTAAGCCTAGTCATCGACCAGACAGCAGCTATTAGTTCCAAACAGCTTGAATGATATTTCTCTTCTTCTTGAGTGGTTCGATGGCTTACACAATAAACTAACTGAAATGCATTATTATATTTATTTCGTTGTAACAACATACCTGCTAATCCTACTGAACTAGCATCGGTGTGTAATTCAGTTTCATCCTTTGGATCAAATAATTTTAATGCAGGTATAGATATTAACTTAGAGCGTAACTGTTCAAATGCTTCCTTTTGTTCTACAGTCCATATAAATAAGGAATTTTTCTTTAGTAACCTTGTGAGGGATTCAGCTACTGAAGCGTATCGTGTTATAAAACGGGGAAAGAAACTAGTTAAGCCAAGAAAACGACGTAATTCATCTTTGCTCTTAGGAACCGGATACTCGGCAAGTTTTCTTGGACCTGGTCGAATTCCATCTTTATCGATTACAAAACCCAGATATTCTATTTCTGACATCCCAAATTCACATTTAGACAATTTCAATGTCACTCCAGCATTTAGCAATTTTTCGAGCACTTGTCTCAGCTTCGCTATCATATCATCAAAATCGGTCGAACCAAAGAATATGTCGTCCACAAAACATGAGACACCGCTCCATAGCAAATCTCCTAAAGCCAAAGACATGGCTCGTTGAAATACAGGAGGTCCATTCGACAATCCAAAAAATAAACGTGTTGGCTCATAATGATCATCAGGTGTAGTAAGCGCCGCTTTTCGTGAAGATTCTTCATCCATGGGTATCTGATTGAATCCCTGGCATGCATCAAGAATGCAGAACAAACTAAAACCTGAAAGTCTCTCAAGCAAATCATCAATGCATGGAAGCGGAAATTTATCTTTAATAGTCTGCGAGTTCAAATGTCTGTAATCAATTACCATTCTTTTATCTCCTTTTTTCTTTGATACCAGCAAAACTGGACTACTATATTCTAAACAACTATCCTAAATGACACCCTGTCCTTTCAGTTCTTGAACTATTTCTCTTAAAACTTGCCTTTCGTAGTTAGATGCTGGACATGGTGAACGAGATACAGGTTTGCTATCTGGAGTCTGTTATATGCATTGTCGTGTTGTTAATACATTCTAGTTCATCTGACTTTAGAACAAAACACAGTCTAAATTCATTTAATAACTTGCATAAAATTTGTTGCTGTTCTTTATTTATGGATGGACCAAATTTAACAACTTTAAATCGATAGGATTTCGCAAAATTTCTTTTGTTAAAAGTACAGTAGGCGTTGAAGTCTTTTTCTTCTTCAATATTAAAGTTACATTTGTTTTAAGGCACCCAATTTCCTCTAAAAATTGCACGATTTTTCTTTAGTTGTAAATGTAAATTGCTTGGATTCATTATAGATACTTGTATTTTGCCATCATATACAGCCAAAGTAACACCATTAGACATATTGTCTTGAGTACTGTAGGATATATATCCATCACTTCTTTTACCCTCACTAAAAACGGTGACCCATTGAATTGTGCGTGGTTCAATCACAAATTCATCCACTTGAAAATCAGGTAAAAAGCTCAACTCATCAATATTAACTAATATGGATCTCCCTTGATTTCGAACCATAACCACATAGGGAGAATCAATAATGTCATTGCCAATGAGGACGTCAGAACCCTCAAAAGTATCATCATTCACAACATAAAATAGCACTTCACGTAGCTTTACTTTATCAATAATCACGTTAACAATAATGATTCCGAGTGATTCTTTCACACCTCCAATACCTCTAATTGGAACAGTAACTCTTCTGTTTATGCTTTTATTTAACCGTTGAGCAAAACTATATTTCAACATAGATATATCAGCTGCAGTATCCATAAGAGCACTGGTATTTTCTCCTTCAATACTGATATTCTTTGTTGTGTTATTAACGCGACTGGCAGCCTAAATTGAGTTGACTGATGGTGAAGGTATTTTATTTGGACATTCTTTTGTTCCGTGACCCTCCTTCTTATATGCAGTGCAAAATTTTGGTCGCTTGGGTTGTGCACAATCACGAGCAAAATGTCCACTTTCAAAGCAATTATAGCAGATGGTTGGATTGTTTTTAAATCGACTTGGATCAGTTTGTTTACCAATGGCGTAATTTTCTTCTTTTGCAAACTTAATGCTATTGAGTTTACTACTAAAATGACCACTTTTCTTGAAATTATCCTTTAGTTCAATAAATTCATCAACCTTTTCAGCAAGCATGTATGGGGAAACTATTTGTGTCCATTGATCCAAATAATGTTCACGAATTTCTAGAGGTGTGCGGGATTTCATTTGATCTGCGATGATTAAATCCTTCAAACTCGCAAAACTGTTTAAGCCCTGCGGTCCACCCATTAAAAAATGTTTCCAGCTCATGATAATATTCTTTCCATGTCTTACTACAAGTAATCTCATGTGAATAAAATAATTGTCAAAATTTTTCAGCACTTAATTTATAACGCTTAAGTAAAAGTGACTTCACATACTCATACTTTTTCGGACTGTTCTTCCGGTTCTCTCATAATCATTTGCACAATTTCAGTTGGTAGCTGATTAACCAAGCATGCCATCCACAGCGTATTTGGCATTTGTACTCGTTTCATGACCCTCTCAAAGTGAACTAAATAAAGACCGATGTCTTCACTACTAGTGCAAAATTTTCTCAATTGTGACTGCCAATCAACTTTTGGCGCCGATGGCAATAATTCTGAGCCAACGAAATCTGAAGTTTCAACAGCAATCTCTAACTTTTTAAGTTCTAAAGCATGTTTTCTTTCCGCTTCTTCCCGCTTGGCCTGTCTCTCGACTTCTTCCCGCTTGGCGTGTCAATCCTGTTCAGCTTCTTCAATTAAAATATCAATTACTCCTCTTACCATTTCTTCATCATAGTTTTTACTATTTAATATTAACTTTCTCAAATCTGGAATTTTCAAGTCACTATATGTAACATCTTCGGGTAATTCTTCGGCTACAAAACGCAACTGTTCCTTACGAAGTCGTGTTAAAAACGACATTTTGTACTTTAAATAGAATTGAAAATTCAAATGGCCTGTAAATCCCACTTCTGAATTGTAAACTTCTAAACGCAGATGCAAACACAAACGCAATTCGAATTCTTGTTTTTACTCAAACTTAAAAACGTAACAGCAGTTTCAAACATAAAACAAAAATGAAGAGTTGAGTTGCTCCAGCTATACACAGAGAGTTGAATTGTTACGAAATATAATGTGAGTATCTCGTGTATAAGCAATAACTGTTTAACGTCACAACTGAATTATCTTTCACAAAGAGGGTAGTTACTCAATTTTAAACGAAATAGAAATTTGTTCAAATTCTGATTAAAAGTTGAAATTGGGAATATTTTACTTGGATAGATTAGGGTGTCAACTGCTTTCCCTTATTTTTAATTGGGCTCTTAAAGCACGATTAGTTATGGACATCTTAATGCTAACAATAAATTTTGTATGCTAAATGGAGTCAATTTATCTGACTTCATAAGTACATGACAATTGCATTGCTCAACAGTCGGTCACAGCACATGGATGTAGTAATATTAACAGCACCTCTGTTTAGCCGACCAAAATGCATTCAACTCATGTGGTGCCACAGGCACATGAAAAATATTGGAATTGATGGCCGATTGCAGGATAGTTGGCTATGCCTGTGTTAATGTTCACAACAATGTTTATCAAACCAAAATGCAGTCAATACACATGCCATCACAATAGCATGACAAGTGTATGGATCACTGGCGACCATAATATATTGGCTAAGGTTATGTTAATATTAACA
>JAPMOR010110250.1:210326-240754 GCA_026543865.1 Argiope aurantia
TAAACAGTAGCTCTGTTTAAAAGATGAAAAACACACGGCATCTCAATCACGTGACAAATGCAGAGTTCATTAGTCGATCACAGCATATGAACATGTAAATGTTACTAGTAAAACTGTTGATAAACCTAAATATGTCAATTCAAGGTGCATCATGATCACACAAGAAAAGTACTATCACTTTATCTTTAGACAGTTGACTCGATTCTGTCCGATTTTTGCGTATACGATTCGAATCCATTGGCCAAATATCTCATAATTGTAGCGTGGAAATTTGGGGAATGTATTTCTGCCATCCGCATTACCCTTAGCCTCTCAAAAGAAATTAACATCACGTCCTTCTTTCTCTCTGGAATCTCTGAAATGGATTGCAAATTTGTCAGCTTCGCGTCTTTGATGTTATGTAAGCACGAAATGGTACTCTTCTGATACATTCATTAAAGCTTTTTCATTTGCAATAATCAAAAAAAATGTATCTAGACAATAGGAATTAAAAAAAATTCATGTTTAGTTTTATATTTTATTTTATTTATTTAAATTTTATATTTAAATAACTATAATATTTTTATAATTTAATTTTATAGTTATTTTATTAATTCCTTTTTTGGATTGAAAAGATTGATTTGTTTTTATTATTTCCTAGCGCTGATTCTCAGTACAATAATGCCATCTTGAGTACCAACGTCATTATTTCCTCAGACGGAAACCTAACCTGGCTCTCCAGCGCCATCTTCAGGAGTTCGTGTAAAATAAATGTCGCATGGTTTCCATTTGATGAACAAAACTGTTCTATGAAATTCGCATCGTGGTCTTATGATGGCTTCAGGGTAAATGTCATTATTCAAACAAAGGAAGGCGATTTATCGAATTACGTGGAAAATGGAGAATGGGACCTTATTACTATGCTTGTTGAAAGAAACGAAGTATACTATTCGTGCTGTCAGGTAAGTCGTCATTGTTATTTACTAATCATTTTACCTTTTATTTTTTTGGCACGTAAATGATATGCCTCCACAAAACAATTGTTCTAATATTTAAGTGGCGTACAGGGACATTCAACTTACTGAGGTATTTGTTTTTTCTTTTACAAAATAATCACAATATTATCCATACAAGTATTAGAAATATATAATAAGTTTATATATTTGCTTTTATAAACATATAATCAATCGCAAAAAGTACTCTTTGCCCCATTTAAATGCGCATGGCCTACATCAAGTACGAAAAATCGTGTAATCAATCAACAGATTCAACAGTTATTTTGCAAACTCCAAGTATGAAGCAAGTATCATTTGCCTACATTTAATATGATTTTTCCATGATCATCTGGAAAGCCATAAATACTGAAGGCAAGAGCTATTCAACTCGAGGCCCATTTTGCCAAAGACACACAGTACTGACAAATTAAACGGAATCATGCTCTATCCAAAGTTTTCGAGAGAAAAGAAATTAGAACACACAGCTAAATTGCATTTGAAGACACAAATTGCTTACTCTAATTCTTATTGACTTGCTTCAGTTAAATACACGCTATTTTTATATGTGAATGATCAGGATTTCTCTAATATTATTTTTACAGGTCTAGAATTTCAAATCCAGAAGCTGAAAACTAACTGACACTGAATCCAATCTCGTTTATTAACGAGATACAATCTGAAGCGTGCATCAAAATTAATAACAACAAATTATTGAAATTTTCCAGTTCAAAAGAAATGACCTTTTTAAATAATTTATAAAATTTCCCCACAGTCGACTGGATATATTTTTGTTTGCAATTATTTCACTGAGATTCTTTATAGTTAATTTCTAAAGTGAAAATACGTGTATACTTTATAGTCTCAGTTTAGTGATAACAAAAGTTTACCATATTTATTTCTTATGAAAAAGTCAAATGTGATAGGGAGGGGCGAAAAATTATACCTTGACCTGGATAATATTTCATTTAGCTTCGCAGTGCATTGATTTTATTTAACTGTAAGATATAATACCGTCCTTTATTTTATATTGGTAGGAGCCGTATCCAGACGTGACGTTTCACATAGTTCTTCGAAGGCGGCCCTTGTTCTACGTGTTCAACCTCATTCTTCCATGCATGCTGATCACGGGCATCGCCCTGCTCAGTTTCTATATGCCTTCCGACTCGGGGGAGAAGGTCACCCTGGGCATCACCACCCTCCTCTCCATGACCGTCTTCCTCATGGTCATCGGAGAGAGCATGCCGCCCACTTCGGACACAGTGCCGCTTATAGGTAAAATACATTTAGACATTAAAGAAAGCATATTTTTAACAGGATTTCAATATTAAGGAAATCAGAATAGCATAGAATTAAAATTTCATTTTTCACATATTGATCCTAGACATGTATGGACCAATTTTTGGTTCGAAAATAAGATTTTCCAAAAATCATCCCAGTAGGCGGGTTTGACGCAAGTTAAGTCTGACATTGAGAAGGACTTCAATTGACATGGTTCTGGAATTTGGTAAAAGGGTTCTGATTATAGTGACTATATTCTAGCTATCTGATCAAAATTTAAAATTTTATAATTCGTCCCAAAGTAACACTCGTGTTGCTTCAAAACGAGGTATCATTTTAACTAAATTAAACAAATTAATCTAGAAATGTATATAAAATTATAAAGTTTCGCAGAAAAACCCGCATTTTTAAAGCTTTATTTGAAAAGCAGCGGATTAAATTTTTAGTAAATGCAAAGCTAAAATTTTTATATGGATGTTATTCACAAAAGTTTCTTTTATATTAAATTAAGTATACAAATTCCATAATTGTATTAAAAATTCTAATTGTATTTTTATAACAATTAATGGATCCCCTCCCCTTCAAGATATGAAACTGACAAAATAGTTGATATAAAACACTTGTTGAAAGCAAAAATTCGATTAACTGCTTTTCAGGAGTCACAAGCCTAATATAGAAGTCAGATATGTTACTTATGATAGCTATACTGTTTGTAAATCTGTTTTTATATGTCGAGAATAAAGAAATAAACTTTAAATCTGTATAAGACCAAAATTGATTAATGAATATGCAAATGAATATAAAGAAATTTTTAATTTGTTTACTTGCTAGTTTTATTTTCTTTTCCTAAATGAACATAAAAGTAAAAATATGTAATTTTCAATTAATATTTGAGTTTTTCGAACTCGACAAGTTACCACCTATGTAATTTGTTGTATTCAAGAGAAAAAGACCTCGAGGGCAAAGGGTTAACAAATGTTTTGGCTAATATTCTTCATTGTTCATTATTTTAAGAATGGCTGAAAAGGCAAGATTTAGGCATTGAATCGACTAGTGATATCAACTAGCTAAGTAAAAAAAAAAAAAGTTATAATAATGTTTTTTTTTAAATTTGTGTATATTGAGATATATAAATTGAACTAATTCCTGGAATCTTTACTCTTGTATATCTCTGGTTGCTTGTTTCAAATAACCTAAATTTCATTTCGGAGGGTTCTGAGTGTGAGGAATCGTTCAAAAGAAGAAAGTTTGAGTGAGAAATCTGAAAATAACATAAAAAACTTAGTGCGAAGATGGACTCGGACGCCAATGTGGCCTATATATGCATTTTAAAATAACATAAATTGTGAGCATAAAAAGTGGCAGGATGCCTTTTCGATGAACTGTTCATCACTTTATCAGGGATTGATAAAAACTTAAATCGTAAGAATATTTTTAATAGAAATTATGCAAAAATTCAAATTTTATATTTCTTAAATATTTTATCCTTTTACTGTTAACCAATGATAAAATTTCTATCCTTTTTTTATACAAATATTCAGATAATTTTTAATAAAGAACATTATTTAACTGAAGATTTATTAATATTAAGAAATATTAATTTATTATTATTAAGATATACTAAACAGCCATAAAATTGGTTAACCAACTACAGCTGCTTAAAAATGCTTAAGAAAATTAACATCTAATATGCATGCAATGGGTGGATGGTTAATAAATAAAATTTGTTTAAAAACTATATTTGATAGCTAAATAGTTAATTAAATTATTGATTGACTATGTCTAGAAATTTGATTAATTTGTTCCAGAGACCCAAGGAATATCTAATAAATGAATACATTTACATTTATATATAATAATACATATTAATTATTTAGTTGCTATATTTAGTTTTGATTTTATACCCTCATTAGACATTTAATGTTATCAATCTTTTTTATATATTTAAAAAGTTAAGGATAAAGGCTTATGAAACAATTCCAAGAATTTCAGTTCAAAAAAACCGCTTGTATTGATCTTTGTAAAAATTGTGACTATATATGTATGTTTTACATCTCCTAAACGACTGAATCGATTTAAACGAAAATTTTCACACTTATTTTTTTTAAATAAGAAAAAGAATAGTGCCAAATGTTAAAGTGGAAAAAATTGCATATTCAATTAATTAGAAATTAACCGAAATTTTTTCTCATCTGTACACGAGTACGAGTAGCAGCTTTCAAAAAATTATTTATTAACATTTATTACTTGTTTGATATTATAATAATAATTATATAATTTTATATCTCAACTCCGAAAGAAAGTATTTTTTCCATGTCGGAATGCAAAAGATTATAAAAAAATGTATAAATGAGTTCTGGTAACATTATAGCTTAATTAAGAATATTTTTGTGTAAGTAATTCTAAAATAAATTTGCAATGTAAAAAATAATTAATAATTATTTTTTTCAATTATTTCATTTTTACATTTTTAATATAAAAATCATGAATGCACACAATATTACTTTCAGGTCTTTACTACGCTGTCGTCATGACACTGGTGTCACTGGCAACGGCCATGTCAGTGGTAACATTAAACATTCATCATCGAGGACTCCACGGAAACGAAGTTCCTTCAATTGTCAAAAAGTTCGTATTTGGCGTTCTAGCGAAGATGCTTTTCATTCGAGTGCAATTTCCAGATACTTTAGATTCCAGTAACTCGGTAAGTTTCTTTCTTTTAAATATAATATATATAATTGAAATTTCATGAGTAAAAATTGAAACATTGGTCTGACGACTTTTTGGCTAAAATGAGAATATATGCACAATAAATTATTTTCCGTCACTTAATAATCCATTAAATAAATCCGTTTCAATTTTCTTCGCTGTACTGTGACTATCTGGACGATTAAATTCCACAATCCCCTTGAAACACTGAACTAACCATTTATTATATATATCACTCCATTAATGGAAATTTCGCATATTTAGTTGATATAAACTAAACAAATCAGATTCGAATTATACAACTGGCGAAGTAGGTCACTGCTTTAAGGGCTTGCAATTTTGGAGGACCCAGCGATTTTTGTTTGTAGCATTTTCAGAATGATCTAATTTTCGCTATTATTTTATGTTATAACACGTTCTCAAACATATTCAAATTAAAATGTACTTCGTTGTTGTTGCTTATGGCACTTGTCATAGACAAGCCCGCTGACGAAGTCACCGATTTTAAGCGGAGATATTAGCGTCTCTTTTTTCAGTAGCGCCATCTAGTGCCAAGAGTATGTCTTACTCAAGAGTCACAGCCCTTTTCACGGGGAGGACTTCATTCATACATTTCATTCGCTCATCCACATATCGTAATATAGACCTAAATTGAAGAACAATCACCTCTCATCCAGTACCCTCAGTGGTATTGTCTCGCCTTGGAGAACTTTGAGGCTACGACAGCCTTGCTCATTTCATCAGCGTTTTCGCTTTCCACGTTTTGTCATTAGTGGAAATTGTACAGGTTTTTGTTTACAGAATTTTAATAATGATCATGGCGCAGTTTTTTTAACATAAAGATTTAAATTCTAAGATTATCTCCAAAAGTATGACTATACTGCAAAAATGGAACTGCCTGATAATATATTAACAATTGAAAATATATTCATATTGACGATTTATCAATAATCATCTACAACATGAAACATTACATTGTAATTTGTATATAGTTTGAATTCTGTACTTCCTCCAACTTTATTTTAGAACTATACAATCAGAGATCGATTATATGGGATATATTTTAACAGGATCTAGAACTTTTTTGAACATTGATAGTTTAGATGTACCACAGGTTATGAAATAATATTTATTCTCATTAAACAAGAAATACATGTCAACTTCTTTGGAAGAGAGCATCTCCCACCCCTATGAACCAACATCTATTAAGCATAATTTATTAAATAGCTGAACATTTCATGAACCATTTTCATTCTGCAAGTATTCATCCTTTAATGTGTATACTTGCAGTTTAATACGTATATTTAAATAGCTAAATGAAAAATCATTGCAATTTATCAAAATGTCTTGCTGATACTAGATATTCATATCAGATTATTTGCTAATATGAACTTTCAGTTCATTCTTGTTAATACTGAGTTAATCATTTCAGAACAATCAATTTTTAACAAAATGATTAACTAAATAGTAATGAAACTAAAATGGTAAACCTATTTATACAATAAATTTTTTTATTGTGAACAAATTTTTAAATATATCCTGTTCCACTGATGTAATTGAAAATATATGCATATGCATGAGATAATTAAGACATTAACATGCTAAAAGCCAAGTTTATTTTGAAATTCTTTCCATCTAGTCTGTGATATCCAATTTCTTTAATATGCTAACAACCAGAGATTTATTTTAAGTTGCAATAAGACCACATTCTTTAGATGCATTAGTTTGTATAATAATGTACCTAACACAATGGGCATGTTTTTAAATGTTTATCAGTAAACAAAGACTAACACAGCCTGAATGAAAATTATATTTTCAGTCAGAAGTAACTGATGTAATTTCAATGAAAAGTACAGTCACCAGTAACTGATATGGTCTGAAAAGGAAGTCACTCGTGAGTGACATGGTGCTTAACCTATAAATATTCTAAACTAGTCACCTCAACCTCGCAGAGAATATTGGTTACATTTTTTTTCAGATCAATATTTATATATAATGTCATGTCCAAAATTCTATCAAATTGCCTGACATTAAAGCTGTTTTATTTTAACTGCTTATTGTGCATATCAGTCCTTCTAATAGAGGTAATTCCATAACATCGTAGTGCTGTTATAAACGTAAATAACCAATTCATCAGTCTTCTAAAGATTGCAATATTGTAACTTAAATTATTTATTTGCATTCAGATTTTTATTTTTTGATGATCAAAAACTATTACTTTGAATCAAACATTGAGGATAATGAAATGGAACGGATGGTTGTAACAACCACTTTTATATGCATTTTTTTCTTCTTTTCTTTACTTTGGCAAACATTGCTCTTATTAATGTGGCCATTCAAAGGTTTTTAAATGGTCTTCATCACCAGATGTTATTAACTGTACTGCAGCACCAAAACTTATAAATAAGAATTAAGATTGTTTACAAAAAGCTTTTATATAAAACAATTAATGGGATTTTTTTACACAAAATTATAATCTGTTAACTAAACAAAATATTATTAAAGTGCTAATTTTTTTTCCAGATGTTTTGCAGAATGTCTAATACAAAGATAATACCAGAGAAAGATTATTGTGAAAATGGAGGCATTTCTCCCAAACTCCACTGCAGCAACAATTGCATTACAAATCTTCACAGAGCAATAAAGAACCCCATGGAGAATTTCGAGATACAATTTTTAAAAGTGCTGGAAAAAGTTTACCAAACTATTGAAAGAAATGAAATTCGTACAACAGAACAAGACAGAAGAGACAAAATCAAATCAGAATGGCAACATGTAGCATTAATAATAGACAGATTTTTGTTATGGGTATTTATTATATCCACTCTTGGCACAACATTTGGAATTCTTTCAATGTCCCCCCATGCCAGATTGTATTGAAAATATTATATACCTTAAACATTCAAGGTTAAAAGAAGGTCATACACTTATGATATAAACATTAAAAATGTTTAATGGTAAGAAATTGACATTTTAGTCAGTTTTAATGAAGTAAAGGTTAGACAGTAAGTTTGAAATTGTTCAGGCATATAATCGTTGAAGTTCGCACATCTGAAATAATAGAAACCATGAAGGAATTACAAAGTTGATGGTTACAGGAGTTGTGAAGAGTAGATAAAAGAATGCAAATTAGTGTGTGTTTTATAGAAAATGAAAGCTTATATGTTGCAGTGTTTAGAGATTGTAATGTAGAAAAATGAGCTAGCATATAAATTGTAATTTAAATTTAGAAATTTAGTTTAGAGCCAATGCTAAATATGCATTAAAAATAAAAAAATATATATATTTAATCCAATCTGATTTGCTTGTGGTGATTGTGATATTGGTTTAACAATAGCAAATAATTCATAATAAAATATAAATAAATAACTTAACATGCAGCAAATTGATAATTGCAAAATAGTAAACTCTTTCAAATTTAAAATAAAGAATTAAATAGAACTTTTTTAGTAATAAAAATTCCATATTTTAAGTGCAATTATCAACATTCATATTTTTAATTTTTAATATGTCAAGAGAAACAAAGCATAACTTGTATGGATTTTTAAGAGATATTGATTGCAAATGCTACTAGATGTTTAATTACAGATTATTTACAAAAGGTATAATATTTTAGTAAAAAGAATGTAGTTTTTCTGAATGTTTAGAAATATAAATGTAGAAATGATTCTATGTAAAAGCCTGAAAAGCTTTAGAACTATCTGCGATTTTAGAGAAATGGTCTAGATTTGTATAAAGTAAAATACATACATGTATGATTATAAACACATTTGCAAAAAATAAAATATTTAGTTTCAGAAAAAAGGTCTAAATTTATTTTTAAATCATTCTGTGTATTTAATGAAATGATACTTGCTTTATAAAGTTGTAGGAACAATACAATATTGTGAAATATTATATCAATGTATTTTTCAAACTATCATCTCATCAGATTCATTCAATAGTTTTTCCTCTTTAGAATATGATAATGCTACATCTATCATTCATTTATTCTAGCAAAAAATAAATGAATGTATTATGTATATAAGACTGTATTAAAGTAATTGAAACATGGCAGATTAAATAAAATTTAATACTAATAAAAATATCACTTATTACTCAAATGCAATTCAACAAAGTCTTTAGCTACAGTAGCTGCTTCATCAATCTTGTCTATCCTTTTAGATATAACAGAATAAAACAATTCTGGATCTTTGAAAAGAGTCCTTGCTTGACCTTCTAATACTGAAGCAACAGGATTAATCCACAGTAAAGCAGAAAATGATGAACTTACAAGTGACTATGAAGGTAAAATAAATTCATATAACTAGCAATAAGAAACAATACAATGGAATAACAATTTGTTAATGAAATTCAGTTTAAAGAATTAATTTAAAATCTAAACAGAGTTTGAAATAAATATAATTAATTAACCCCTTGATTTCAAATTATGATTTCAGCTAGTCATGAATTTTCTTGAGAAAATTGATAATGAAAAATTGTATTTGCCAAAAACTTTTGAGAGTTTATATTATTTATGGGGGGAGGGGGTAGAAGGACCCATTAAGCATCCATTTTTTATTTATTAATTCTCTTAAATTATCTGTCTGAGTAGTGCAGACTGAAAATAAATAGCAATTCAAGAAATTAATAAATGAAATCCTTCATTTTGATATTGCTAGCAAGTAAAGATGAATTTAAGCATTTTGCAGCCCTTGGTAGTACACAACTTGAAATCTCACTTTTAATAAACAGATCAATTTAGTATCGCACTGCAACACATTTCTAACCTACAGAACATTTTTTTTTATCTCGGTAACTTTGTAAAATTTTTTATTATGATTCATAATTGCATTCACATACATTTATATGCAATTATATTTAAGCAAATGCTTGGTGTTCATAAATAATTTAATGAAGAACACTAATTATAATTGGTTGGATTGTTTAAAATTCATAGAATTTATAAATAGATTTAATTGGCAATTAAATAAATAACATTTTTAATCGATCTGCCATGGGCCCAGTCACTGCTAGCAAGCACAGAGAATAAAACACATCATTCATAATTAGAGGAATAGATCATCTTATATAATATAGCCAGCACTATAACAAAATATTTTTAGTTTTCATTGCAACTTTATAAAGTCTTGACATAATAATAAGTCAGTCAGTTTAGCTTCTACTGTTGATTTTACCAACTTTAATTTTCATCAGATCTCACTTTAACTTTAGAGAACCATTAAATAATTTTTGATTTGATTGAACCCTATTTATCAAGTCAATTATTTGGTCCCTGGACTTTCAATACTGAAATGGAATATTATCCAATAATATGTGAAAATGCCTTAAATATGTTAAAGAATCATAGATGTTTAAATATTTATGAAAATTTTTTTCCTTCTCTAGACATAATATAAGAGTAGATAAATTTTTGTCAGGAGACATGAAATATCCAAACATTAGTCTAAATGCTCATGAAAAAATTAATGTGCGGTTCTAAATGTTTAAAAAAGAAAATTGATCATTACATTAAAAGATTTAATGTATTTATTTCTCAATACCAGTAAAACTCCAGAATTCCAATAAAATGTTACAGATAAAAATGATTTTCTCAATAGCTTTTGTTTACTGTCAATTGATGAATATGATAAAAGTGGTAAGTATTAGTATTTTTCTGATTCTTAAATGACAGATATGCAACTGAGCAGTTTAATATTTCATAGTATAAAAGTATCAACTTAGTTGCTTTATAGAATTTTGATAGTTATAATTTATATTACCTTTGGTACAGAACAGGAACAGACAACTGACTTATGTCCATCCTTCACAAAATAGAGAGCAGGTTTTTCTGTTGACTTTTCAATGGCGTAGTTTATGATTTTCTTTCCATCTCCAATGGATGATAAATGATAAATAATGAATTTTTTATCGCAGAACTTTTTTAAAACATTCTCTATTTCATCTTTAACCTATATATAGAAAGCATCATTATATTAATTTTATTAAAATATATATATATATATAATTCATAAACTTATTACTCAGTACAGACTGTGTTTAAAATTTAGCAACAAATTTTTTAAGAATTGACAAATCTAGTCTTAATCCTTACAACGTAGGATGATTTAATTATAGAAATGAAATAAAGGTATATAATAGTTTATGGTGGTGATATTATTAATGTGAAAAATGGATAAATAGGGTGATAGACTATATGCTAATAAAACATTTCTAATTAATAATCTATTCTTTCATTGGATCAGTGATTCCAAAATAGTGCACCACTAGATTTATAATTTTAATTCCATTTGATATTTCTTATTTGTGTAAAGTTGTTGAAATGAAATTCAATACTGAAAAGGAAATATAAGTAGATGTGCTTAAGATAGGTAATTTAGTTTAATTTTGTGATTTGATAAATAGCATACCAACTAATATGTTCTTTCACCCAATTGTCTGTAATAACTGCAATAATCTATTCCACAAATTTTTATAAAAATAAGTATTTTATTTAATTTTTACAAAAAGTATTTGGTATAGCCATAGGGCAGCACTGAAAAATCGATTCAATAAGGGCATCAAGAATTGGGAAAATTTTTGTAAATACTGTAAAAAAAAAAAAAAAAAATCTTTGAAGAGGAATAATTTTTAAATCATAATAATTCTTTTTAGATATGCCTTTAATGTCATTCTTTTACAATACAGTAATCATTATTTATGTGAATTGATTTTATGTCATTAGATGGGGGAAAAATTACATTTTCTGTAAACTTTAATCCATTTAATTCAAGAGAAATGTGACTATGTGAGGTGGATGTAGAATAAATAACAATATAAATGCTAAAACAATCCTGTTTCATTACCATTCAACACGTATTTTTATTAGACTTGAATTACAATATAAGCTATTAAGAATGATTTTTTCCATATTCTCAGCTAACCTATTTGAAAATCAATAAATGCAATAAAGCATGCAAAAAGTAATAATCAAACGCCAGTTTTTACCTCTCTAAACCCATTTTGTACAAAGTCATCTGTGGCCTTTGTCAATTGTTTTGTAAGCTCAGTCAATTTTGCTTGATGCTCTCGAAAGAGAAGTAGAGGCAATTCTGTTTCATGATACACCTGTAGAAAATTTTATATAAAAAACATTTATTTTAAAAATGGTGTATCTGCAATGTAAAAATATATAAAAGAACCTGTTTCTAATTAATGGTGATAACCAGCACATATTATAATTTTGTATTTTTACAATTTCTGATAGATATAGCAAAGCATGAAATGCAAATAGATACATATATTTCAAACATACTCCTATAAATATATTATTTATAAGAAGACATATTACAGTGAATAGGATTGATTATTAATATTAGCAATGATTATAGTTAATACAAGCTAAAGCTTATATTAATACCAAAAAGACAAAACTCTTTCTTAAATGTAACATTAGACTGACTTTTTTCTTTTTTTCTTTCAGAAATTTTCTTTTCTGTTTAATGAATTTTTAAAAGACATTTATCACATATGCTTTCACAGAGTATCTTTGCTTCTTCATTAAGATAATTTCTATTTCTGTTTTCATTACTGTCATATTTCAAAACAAGATTCAAATCTTAATAGTTCCTTACTTTACCATATTATTGAGGATAAATAAGTCAATAACCTTCTTCAGTTGTTTATCTTTAAAATTGATACAATATCTTGCTTTAATTTTTTTTAAAAGTATTCTCAATAACAGATAATTTTAAGATCATTAACTAGAAAATCATGTTCTTCCACAGAGGTATAAGATTCCTTAATGGATGGATAATTTTTAAAGATTTCTAAATAAAAATCTTTAAAATTTCCTCAGGCATAGAGATCTGGTTGAACAGCTTTATGGAAGCTATTGACATACATTTTGTATAATAGTAATGAATCATCATAAAATAAATTGATGATTTGTTTGAATTATTGAAAGATACATTTTAGTTTTGACACTATTTTATCAGTATAATTAGAAGGACTAAATCGGTGTTAAAACTGTTTAGAATTATTACAAAATTTAAATAAATCTTAAAGAAAATTTTTTCTAAATAAGATCATGTTTGTTAGTAATTTCATAATTTTTGACTTATGAGTTAGGAAATTCAATTCGGGATGAGATTAGGTTATAATAATATTTTAATGTGTGAATATCCTAAAAGTATATTAATGCATAATAACCAATCAATCTCACCCTTCAAATTATTATCCCAGAAATACACTAGAAAATTGTTATTTGCAGTCAACGGCAAAGCAGTATGTAGCTATCAGTTGGTCAGGGTGCCATCATGTATGGATTGACACTTTTTTTGTGTGTATGTTTTGAAATAAATAATTGTAGGATAAAAATAATAACTGTTACTATTATTGCTAAAATTTATTTTTAAATTACTGATTTAAAATAGTAACAAAATTTCATTTTAAATTCAAGGAACCATTTGGAAACATACATGGAACAACTATTAGTCTGTAATAATATTTTTGAATAGGCAAGTGCTCCAAAATCTGAAGTTTATTTTCTGGCAGGTCTCTTAAATACCTACAATTATTAATAATTGTGAGAGAAGTCAAAATGTTTTTATAATAACTCTGGTTTCTGTATGTAATTAAAACTATGTAGAAAAAATTATGAATTAAAAACTACATATTTATTTCAAGCTAAAGTGACTATAATTATTATTTTTTACCATAAAGTTGTATTTAAAATTATTATTTGACCACCCTATAAGCAAAAGATTTTCAGAATGCTGTTAAATAATCTGAATGCCATAGAATTTTTTAAAGATATTGTAGTAATATTAAGAATTGATTACAAACTTTGTGCTAATAAGGTATGATTCAAATGATTTGTTAATTTATGTGTCAAAATTATTAATAAAACTCCCCATGAAGGATCAAAGCCTGCCTACCCACAGAGGTGCAGAACTATCCATGCTGCTTTTCACCTGGTCAACAGCAATAAATGAAGTTGAAAGTTCAAAAAGACTTTTTTTTAGAACTGACTGACTAATGTGCTTTAATATCTTAATAAGCAAAAAAGATATACTAAACCTCAGCACGAACTGAATTTTCTAACCTGTAATTTCTCTTTTTTAGTAAATGTCATGAAAACTAAATTTGACAACATACCAAAATTTATTCTATGTATTAAATGATAAAACTTACTTTTGCTTCTTTAACTTCTCTTAAGCAATCCCATAATTCTAATACATCTCTCTAAATGAAATAAGTTAGAATAAATTAAATGGAAAAAACTAAAAAAAGATTTATTTTTTTTTCTTTTCATAATTATAAATTAGTCTGAAAGGAGACAAACCTTTGATTTCTTTAAACATGCTAAAACATGTTCTTCCAATTCTGAAAGATCTTTATCATAAATCTGACCATCTCTTTCAACAGCTAATGCTTGCTTACCAGTCACTGCTCGGATAACTCTTTCTTTGTTTTTAGTATTCTTTTGAGAAATAATAATAAAAGAACCAACGTCTGCAGTTGATTTCACATGACTGAAATGGATTTACTAAATTAATAATTTTTTTTATCAAAAGAATATACAATACATCTTTTACACTTCATAATTTAACAATAGAAAAAAAAACCCACTTACGTGCCACAACAAGGTTCAATAGATTTGAGAGCACTGGAATCATCAGATTTACCAATTGTAACGACAGGAATATGCTCCTCAAATTCCTAAAGAAACAGATGAATCACTCATTATTTGCTTAATATTTCACTTTGATAAAAATAGTTTGTGAACTAATTCTAGCACTAAATTCCTAACAAAATAGGTCCCATTAAATATGCACAAAGAACAAGTATTCTCACCATATACATCTATAAGAAAAATAGAAAAATTTTCTTATTTTTTTTATACAAAAAGGAAATACCATAAACATAAAAAAAAATGTGAATACATGCTCTTAATGGCAAATTTAGAAATCTGCATCAAATTTTGATGCCTAATTGATCACCCATGAGCATGTAGGCACAATAATTCAAAAATTGCAACCATCCAGATGAATAAAACTTTGTTTACATTTGCAATGTATATCAATAAGCAATACTGTTCTCAAAGAAATTTAGCACATGGTTTAATTACCAGAACTTTAAATCAGTATCAAATTTCAGATGAAATCCATTCAGGGATTGAATGTCTCTTAATTTGTCTAACCTTGCAGATGTAGATATAATAATGCATATATAGTTTTGGTACCCAAATTGTATGTCCATATCATATTTTGTACCTAGTTGGCTGAAATACAGAAGATTCAAAATATACAATAATTTTTCTTCAATGTATCATGAAGTATTAAATCTACCACATTATGGGAGTATACAAGAAAGTAAAGCATTGAACACTCCTATTAGTTATTACACATAATGAATGTATAGGTTCATCCAATTCCTCCTTTATTGAGTAATCGACTGAATGTAAATAACTACATTTAAAAAACATGGTCATCAGATTCTGTATTTGAGGTGTATTCGCAACACAAAAAGAGAGAATAGATAAAAATTCCTCATAGTAGTGAAAACCATATCTATATAATGATTTATTCTTAACAAGGATAATTAAATTTTATCTACTTTTAAACAATTCATGGTAATTATTTTTTTTCAATTAAATAAATACTTACTTTGATAAGAGCAGCTTTACAAGGTGGCACTTCTTTTAAAGACTCAACAGGCATTTTAGACAGAGAAATATCAAGTTTAGCTTGAATACTTTCTTGCACATTCTTTTCAATAATTCTCAATTGATCATCACTAATACTACCCTGAAGAAAATAGGAATTTATTTAAAGGCATTTTAATATGGAATAACATTTAAAAAATTCAACATTAAAACAAATTTTATTTAGAGAAAAAGATCCTATTGCATATATCAATAATTTAACAAAAATCCTATTTTTAAAATTTACAGTAAGTAATCACATACAATTATTTTTTAACATAGATTAATCCATGTAAAATATCATTTTGCATGAGCCCATGTGTAAAATATAGAAGGATCAAAATGAATTACCTTATTTCAAATTTCACTGAGCAATGTTACTATATTAACAAAAAAATATATGTTTCAAGAGGTAAATATTCAAATTTTAAAATCAAGTATCTAAAATGTTCAAAATACAATCTTTTTTGCCAAACATTTTGCAGCGTCACTCGATACTGATAAAGCAGCTTTAATATATGCTTTCAAATCAATGACAATCTTTGAACATGAAGGCATTGCCTTTTTATCAGTAGATTGGTCACAGATATCAAAGGAAAATCATGTGTTTTGCCTTCACGTTTTAATAGCCTTCACTGATAAAAAAGCAAGTGTCATGACAGTTACTGCCAAAATCAACAGGTAAATGTAACAAAAATGTTTGAAAAAACAACAACCCTGCATTATAGTCTTGGTGGATGCTGTAAAACAAAAGAATTTCATATTGAATATCTGCCAATTTAACATTCAAAACTTAAATGCATTGCTTCTTGAAGTAATATCTTTCACATTCACTGTCTGTTACCCAGCAGAGCTAACAATTATAATTTGGCATAGTTAAGAAAACAAATAATATTCTTTCATTTCATTTAAAAAGTTGTTATATTGATGACATAAGGCCAATAATGAATATTTACAGACAAATTAAGTAATTATGCAATCATTATTAGTTTAAAAATCAATTATAAATGTAGAAATGCATACATTCTGCACTTAAATATGTGTACAAAACAGAATTCAAAATTTCATATGATCCTACTATGATAGATATCAAATTAAATAAAGCATACAGAGTTATTTTTTTCTTCCTTTTTACCTTAGAAGTAAAATAAAGAGACAGATCCTTTGGTCCTGCATTTGCAGAAAGAGGAAAGAAATATGGTAATACATTTTTCATGGCTTTACTTAATAAATGAAGAGCTGTGTGGTTTTGAGAACAAGCTAACCGATGCTCCTAAAAGAGAAAAATCAAAACATATTAGAATGTGTTATCAAAAAAATAATAAAAGGTAATAATTTAAGATAATGGTTTAACTCACAGATCACATTTTGTATGCTAATTTTGAATTATCAACTCATGCACTCAGTCAATGATATGCGCTTCTAAAAGGGGGGGGGGGAGAAGGACTAAATATTCTTTTATTCTAATGATTGCTACTGCTTTATATTTCAAGTTTTCAATTTTATTAATAGTTTATCTATAAAAATCTTTATTTTACACCTTGAGAATAATGTTTACTATTTTATGTATAAAAATATTCGGAAATATCCAAATTCCAAAAAAATATTCCAGAAATAAAATGCAAAAATATTGGTATATATACCTCTCTGCCTGCAATTCGAACTTTCATGACTTGAATAAATAATAAAATGCATTTTAAATTCAACCATCATGTTTTAATGCTTGATTTATACATTTTTGAACTTTTTGTAAAAGAACCATAAAAATTAGTGAATATCTCCCAAAGTTGATGAAAATAGAAATTCTCAATATTAATGTTATTTCAAAGGTGAAATGTCTTCAAAACACTGTAATTTACAATCCTTTGCAACAACTGATTTTTGCTACAACTTACAATTATTCCATTTTTAATGAATTATGATAATATGAAAGTTGCGATTAAAGTTTTGACACGATGTTTATTTACAATAAAGACATGAATAAAAAATTATTTTTTTACTTTCATTTATATGGATTTAAACAATTATGACTGAGTATTAATAATAATATTATATATTAGTATTAAAAACCTACTTCACTTCCTTAATTATTACATAAACTATGCAGCTCTCAACAAGGTAAAATGCCTTGAATTTTGCAGCAATATATATATATATATATATATATATATCTATATATATATATATATATATATATATATTTCTAAATTCAAAGATAAAAAAACTACAAAAACTAAATTGCTAACATAAAAAAACATTTTTGGAAGCTATGAAAAAAAGAACAAACCTTCATTTTAAATTAATTATTTTTAAAAATTCCATATGGTGCATATTTTTATCTCCTAAAAATTATCTGAGCAAAATTTAATAGTTTTATGCCAACAAGTCTAATTTGTAGCATACTAACACTCATATTTTTCTTTATTATGGGTAGAAATTGAAAAAAAAAGTTTAAAATCTATTATATAAGAATTGCACTCTTTTCATGTTATTGACTGTAGTTTTTTTAAATGAAAGGTGTTCTGGAAAAACAAACAAACAAACAAAAACAACATCTTAAATGTGTATGCTCAACAAAAAAAAAAAAAAAATACATGCTAAATATTGCTAAAGAAATACAATACTGAGAGAAACTTGATAATTTTATTAAACAATAAAGATTAGAAAAAAAATCATACTTTTTATTTAATTATGGAAAAGCATGGAAAGAAAATTGCTGACAGATACAGATACTGCAATCAAAACCAAATGATTAAATTTAAACACCGAGGATAGTGCTTTTCCACAGTTTCTAGATATAAGTCATGCCGGTGAATTTTTATAGTCTAAGAAATCATCTTTAAAGTTTATGAAAATTGACTTTTTCCCCTGATCTTATATAAATATACTAAAAAAATGCCAAATGTAATAAACAAACACTTTTGCAATAATTTGAATGCATGTGTAGCTAATCTATATAAATGCTTTCCATTAATAACATGATATAAAACATTTTAATAAACAGCAAACATATGCTTTTCACATAAATGTTTCTATACATATAAGTCTAAAATGTAATTATTGTAATTATAAATTTTAAATTCTAATAACCAGATACTTACCTCATTTACTGCCAATTCAACTATTTTATTAGCAACAGCATTTCCTTCTTCAACATAACCATCATGGAAAACATATCCATTGACTTCATAAACTTTGTTAACTTTAATAACATAATCCTGAAAAACAGAAATATTACATTGCAAACAAATGTGTATGCTACTTAATGTTTTTAAAATTGGCCTGGATCATATTGCATGAAAGCAGAAAAATAATAACAAAAATAGTTTTAATAAAGACCCCTTACTTTATTACAAATTTTTTTTAGTAAAAGTGGTAAAATTATTTAAAACATATTGAATTTAGAGAAATAATGTATGGAAACTAAGAACAAACACTGTAACATCTGGGAATTTGAAGTTAATCAGTCTTAGATATTATCATTTTATTTGACTCACTGTAAATAAGTTTTTAATGATATTCATTATATATGAGAGATGAGTATGGATGTAATGATCTTAAGCAATGGGGGAGGGGTGCAAGTAAGGAGAAGATGAATATCAGTGGTTTTTTATATCTCATCACACTCAAATATGTTATGAAGTATACACACACAAAATAATAATAATGTAATTTTCAGGAACCAGAAATTACTGATTATACAAGAAAGGAATTTCGATTTACTTTTAAAATAAATCTCTGCATTTGGGATAAATTCTTTATCAGAATAAATCATAAAATAATTTGCATCTACAAGTATTACAAATCGCCTGCTAAAATACTCTTGAAAAAAAATTCTACAGATTTTCTCAAATTATAACTGGCCACTGACTGATAATGATGATAGCTTGATGGAAAACTAAAAAACAGTCATTTTTGAGCATATTAAAATGAAATTAGATAAGAATATGATTTAACACACCAGAAAAATTATTTGGATCTTCTAACCTATTTGTAACATATCAAGAAAATTAAGTTATTCATTACCAGATTCTTCATATATATAAATATCTTAAGCTTTAAATTATAATAATAAAAAAAATTATAATTTGTAATTCATTAATAGAAGGTTTTTAAAAAATCTGTTACAAATTATTTTTTCTCAAATGTTAAATAATATTCTAGGCAAAGACCTATATTGTTTTAAATACATAAATGCCAAAATTTAAAATATTTTTAAGCAATATTAATTTTTTATAAAATGCATTAAAAATGAATGAAACTTCATTATGTTGCTTGAAATCTTTAATATTCATTCTCTAAATAATTAATCTTCTAAATAAAAAAAATAATGAATTTTGAAATGCTTCAGGAATAAAGGCAAAAAATGTATCATTAAAATATAATTCATGATGAATAAACCACTTACCTCACAGGTTATTATCCCTTCATCACAAGCCTGATCATTACCTTCTGCATAAAAGTTAGTTTTGTCTAACACCAGTTGACAATTTAAGCCTCTCTCAACACAATCAACTAATTGATTCTCCCTAATAACAGCAGCCACTCTGGCAGAAATAGATTTTTCTCCTATCATTAAAAAAATATTACAAATTATTTTATGAAACATTCTAGGGGAAAAAAGTTACAGCAGCCATAAAAAATATGGTTTGTCTGCTTTCATGTGACCAAAGAAAATATGAAGATCATGATTTCATCTCATAACTTACTCAAAATAAAAATCATAAATCTTTTATTCGATGTCAATGAAAGAAAATATCCGCAGTAATTAGAAAAAGGTAAAATATCAAATAATGTACGGTAAAATAAACATAGATGTAAATAACTTGAGAGAATAAAACAGCATCTTAAGATTTTTTAAACATTAAAAGATGCTTTGATATTTAATATATATAATCAGATTTCAGGGAAAATTCCTTTAATTGCACTTTAAATAGAGGGTAATCATAGTTAACACAAAGAAACTTACACAAATATTATATCACTTTCAGAATTGATAAGTTACATTAATATAAAGAAAAAATTTGACAATTTTTATAACTTGATAATAAATTTAGAAAAATTTAAATAACACCAGGCAGCAATTTATAAATGAAAATAAATCTACAATGCTAGTCACCATTTCAAAACAGTAACAAATAGTAAATAACCTACATTACTTATCACCATTAACAGTGTTTTTTTAATTAATATTGAAAGCATGAATGATATCAATATAATTACCTTTATCCCAGTATTCATATTTAAAAGTATCATTTGTAAGTGGAATTTTCTTAGCTTTAAGATCCTTTAAAACTTGTGGATGAACTTTGTGCTCTTGATTTAGCATCCCAGAGGCATCCTTGAAATTAAAGGTTGAATATTATATTTATATTTAAGATGAATATGAAATAAAATAGCAGAATATTATTTATTACATAATAAAGCACAAACAAACATATAGATACAAAGTCTAACTATAGCCACATAAGCATCTTAATATTTAATTTAAATATTTTGCTACAAAATAACTACTTACAAAAAATAGGAAACATAGTCATTGGTCCAGATGAATCACAGAACATAATTTATGAAGAATGAATCCACATAATCAGCACAATAAGTGAATCCATATGTTTCTGTGAATAACATTTTAAAAATAATATAGCACCAATCTCAAATTTTCTAAGTTCTCTCATGACTGATAACTATGATGGCGAATTGCAGCCCCTATATTGATAGGTTGAATCTTAATTCAGTTGAAGAATAATTGCATGTCATGTACTTTGATGAAGTACACTGCATAACATAGAAAGGCAGATATTTCCAAATTAATATAATATGAAAGTATAAAAAACAGTGTTTTTAATTAAATAGTTCACTATGTTCCATATATTTTTTTCCCCTTCCTTATTTTGAACATAGTTACCTTCACTATTACCTTCCATTTATAGCAGTAATCCAACAATTCAAATTAATAAAAGGATGACTATTTTCCTTACTTAAAAGTTTAAAACAAATAAAATATTTCAAGCAAATACAAATTACCAGGTTCATATCAGTTCTGGAAGAGGCATTGATAAAATCATTCAGCTGTAATTTCAGATCAGCCAAAATGGCTTCAGACTTCTTCAGATCTCTTAAAGGGGCATCATATTTTGTTTGACATTCCTGTAATATTTTAATACAGAATTAAATAATAGTTAATTTATTCATTCTTTATAGTTTAAAGTAAATAGAAATGCAACTTACTTTGATGAGAGCTTTTACTTGCTTCAATAAATCTAAATACGTATCAAGTGATACCTACAAAAAAAATATTTGAGTGAGATTGACAGATGAAGATAATCATTCACAAACATTTGTACTAAAATATTTCTAATTATCAAAATAATTAATTTAAATATTTTATTAAACTAATAATATGAATTAATATAAAGTAGATTACTTAAATTTCACAATCAATTAAAATGGCAAGACTATGACACTCTGTTAATTAACTAAGAGTTGGAACTTTTCATATATTCATTTTCCCCATTAATTTTCTAAAAGTAAAACTGATAGCTTATGGATGGTATTTCATGTAAATTAAAAAATTTTTAGAAAACATTAAAATTTTCATAAAATATTAATTAAGCAAAATATTAATATGAAGATTTTAATCACTTTACTCATTTCATATAAGATGCATATAGGCTTCTTAGTTAATAAACAACATAATATTATTTTATAAATGAAAAATAATTTTAATACAGACATGACAAATTATAATATTATCCCAATACCTTATAAAATGACTGCAATATTTCTAAATGCAGCCATTTCATGTTAATTAAATTTGATTCAATTTTCCTCTACCCCAACATTTTAGCTGAAATATTTGATTATCAGGTATTGGAAGATTGCCCTAAAGTTCCAATAGTTTTTTGTGACAAATATAATACCTTAACCAACCTATGGTGGCAAAAAAAACTATGGGTGCCAAAGCAGTCCATTGTAACTCACAGAAAGGCCACACAAAGTATCCGATACCTTATAGAAATCCAAGAAATATTTATATCTTTTAAAAGAATTAATTTTCGACCTAAGGCTGTGCTCCTGAAAATGATATTACAATTAATAATCTCAATCAGAGGGTCAAGAATATCATTATTACTTCTGTGACAATTGTCTGCTGATATGTGCAGTATGTCATTGGTGATTCTGTAATAAAACCATCTCAACATGCATAGCTTGTCTCCCATCGTAAGTGGTGGAAAATTTTCTCATAAAAAGAAATTGCTCATTTTTTAAAAACTTTCTTAGCTGTAACTTAAATTAAAACATGATGCTGATTTGCTTTGCCACTATATCTGAAATTTTCTGATATTAGTTTAGGAATCAGTATGCAAGCCTTTAATATCCGATTTAAACAATGTTTGTGATGGTGAAAAACTGTACAAAATAGACCAATAAAAAGACTGAAATCTGTGATGAAACCTCTTTAACCTAGTTTACTTGTATGAATATTTTGAAGTTCTCCATAAAACAAATATACTTAAACATTCATCTTTTTATTCATAAAATAAAGAAAATTTAAATTAATTAAAAATATTCTTGCATATAAAAGGATAGTTAAAATTAAACTTATTTGTATAAAAAATTATTTTAATCAACTTACATTAGATTTTTCAAGAGCATCATTTATCTTTTGTTTTAGACCTGAAACCTTTGCACACAAATTTTTTCCATTTCCTTTTACAACAGATGCAATATCTCCAGTCACAGCACTCAAAACTTTTACTCCACTACCATGGGATTTTGCTGGAATAAGGACGAAACTTTCAATATCGGCTGTATTATGCACATGCCTAAAGAAAGAATATATTTTAGTATAAATTATAGGCAAAAATGGCATATAAAAGATGCATTGAACAAGATATCTGTCAGATTATTATAGTGTCTAGACCATATAGAGATCACTGAATTACACAGTAATACTTTTTTTTGTATGGGGAACAAGCTAAAAATATGTTAAGTTGTTGAATTGGAGTACACTAAATACACAAATCATCTACTGAAAGAGGCAAGATTTAAAATTTTAACAAGAAAGAAAGGTTCATCATCATGTAACATATTTCAGAAGGAACATCAAACTAACGAGAGACTAACAAGTACCACATTAGACAAAGTCTACTGTATTTTGATATATAAATAGGATAACGATTAAAGATATATAAATACTAACGTTCCACAGCAAGGTTCAACAGAAACAGCATCTTTACAATCTACACTGCCAATGGATATAACTGAAACAGTTTCTGGATATTCCTGTCAAATAAGAAAAAAATAGTATTGAAGGTATTTGATTTGTCATAAAGGAGTAAAAATATTCAGACAAGAGAGAATTATTATTGCATTTATTTGCTGCATTTTGAAATTAAAATACATTTAAATTGTTCCTTCAAATGAATAATAAAATGCAGAATTAATTGAATTTCATGCAGAGGATTTAATTTTTCATTTTCATTTTTTTTAAAGAAAATCACAGAGAAGAATACAAAGGATTTTCAATCATAGAGATAAAATCATTTTCATAAAAATCAATTTGGTGACTGTTCCAACAATTGTTAAATTTATTTAGTACTCTAACAAAAGAGTCCAATACCAAACACTTTCCCTTTTCCCTCTCATTTCGATTTTAATCATTCACTTAAAACCAAACATAATCTGAGTCATTAAAATAAAGAGACAAGTCATAATGACCTATTAAAATTTATATGTTCTTGCTCAAAAGGAGGGGAGGCAATGGTCATGTGATACTCACTGCTGATTAGAACACCAGAAAATTTATCATATAAAAGAAATTCCAAAAATAAATGATAATGAAAATGAAGACATAATGAGCAGACCATCACAGCTGCATAATTCAATAATAAGTAATAGTCATAGAATAAATTTTTAAAGAATTCTAAATAATATAAACAATTATAAACCCTACATATGAATTTTAGATATGAATTTTATAAATTTTACAGAATATCAACTATACTTTACTATAAAATATACTAAAACCTTTGCAGAAGCATTTGAAGATCATAACAGCATTCTTAATGCTTGGCTGTGTTTTACAAATCAGCAAAATCAAGAATATTATAAGAATATTGTCAAAAGAATTTGAAATAACTGCATGTAGGTCTACTGATGTTATGTAGATTTTGGAAAAACTTCAAAGAACCAGAAAATTTTTCTGTCTAATCAGGGTTAAATTTAAAAACCTGTGAAACTATAAAATATTGAAAATGTTGCAATGATAACTGTAGGAAACACACACAATGAATGTGACAAGAACCAGTAATGAATTGTTGCACAACATTCAATTTGCCAAATCCAGTAACATGAAAGCATTTATGAATATATCATTATAAAGAGCCATAAATTTCCTTTAACCATGAAAAACTTGTAATGACATTTTTTGAATACATATGAAATCAAATTAGTCCTGGCACATTTTCAGAATGAGATTTGAATGATGAGATACATTTTTTCTTCTCTGTACTATAATAATCCTGTAATGGGAAAATTTTTATCTACTTCATTCAATTCCTCATATTTTCAAAAACTAGCCATTTAAATTAGTTTTATCATCATATTTCTAACAATCAATTTCAAAGTTTCTTTTTGTGATCAGACTTAACATTTCTTCCTGCAATATCAAACTTAAATATTTGATTTGAATAATTTTATTTTGAAGAAAGCCAACTATATGAACAAAGGTCATTTCATATAGATGTAAGACAGATACCGTATCATATAACGAGAACATATTATAAAACTTCAATATTTTTAAATGAATGAGTTTGCCTCAATTCTACCATATAGCAAAAAGATGCAACAAGAAAATGGAATATTCCTACATTGGCTGTTTCAGTTGTTGTTACAACATTTTATCACAAATGAGTCTTTCATTGAATATCTTGCGGTTTACATCAGATCTAAAATGTTTACATTTTTAGCAATAAAATTGTCTGAAAAGTATCATTTTTCAGGAAAGTATTCATAATCATGCAAATTTGAAAGACAGTATCAAATAAAGTTATTAATCAAATAAAGTTGGCTCAACAAAGGTGGAAACAAACAATTCCAATGACTGACTTTCATAACTTAATGCATTCCATAAGTAATATAATTTAGATGCATTAATCTAAGTGACATTTGAACATTTATGGATATTACAAGCATTTTATCATTTGAAATTCATACTTAATATGTATATTAAATGTATAGTATACACTGAATTATTTATCTACAATCTTTTTTATAACTGGATATAATTAATAATTATTAATTTGTACATTTATTTCTAAGCTTCCAGCTAAAAAGCAAGAGAATAAGATATTTCAACAGAGCAATTTTGAATACATACATCCACTAAGAAAAAAAAAATCTGAAGCAAAATTAGATATTTTAAAATAAAAATCTAAAAATAGTCTACATAAAAGGGATGTCCAATGATTAATATAATATAATACTAGCACAAGTATTTATCTATGATTTAAATGTTATACATTTTACTTATATTTCAATTCCTCAATCAATACATGAAAGAAAAGGAGAAAGGGAAAATATATAAAAATAAATCAACTACTTCACCACGCAGTAAAATTGTGTTTGAATAAGTCAGCAATTCCTCAAATGGTACTTCATTCCTGAAAACATCCAGTTTCTTCTGTATCATATCATTGGCATATACTTCAATAATTTCAAGTTGCTGATCTGTTAAAGACTCCTAAGGGAGAAAAAAATCCTAAAATAAGCACTTTAATAACTTAATATAAATTTATCCAAAAATAGAATGGAAACATTTTTGTGGAAAGAAACATAAAAGAAAATGTGTAACTTTGTTTTCTTAATTACAAAGACTTTTGTTCCTTTTTGTCCCTGTAATATTGTGTAAAATTTACAAAATTCAAATCTAAACTGTCCCTTTTTACTCAATTAAAATGATATACATCAAAGGTTCCAATAGCAAATGAAATCACATTGGTAAAATACGTTTCTGCCTTTCTGTTCAAAATTCGTAAATAGAAATAATTCAGAAAGTCAACTTGATTCAAAAAATTTTTTCAAATTTGTCTTACAGTGCATGTAACATCTTACTGTCTTACGGTGTTTGAATTGTATAGCAAAATAAATTGTATTTCAAAGAATTATAGTAAAACATGTTGCAATATCTGCATTTATCATATTAAATTCATTCTAATGCAGTGCCAGTCAGTTATATATTATATATGGCATATGTTGCCATTTTTAGCTTGTAAATAAATATCAATTTGATTTTTACTTCACTTTTTAATCATAACACTATTTTAACTGTAGACAAAATACACGACATATATTGTATTATATATATATACAGGAGAATTTGCAAGGAGCATATAATGCTAAAGCAAAAATATACAAATATATAATAAATACCTTAGCACTGAAGGTATACTTCAAATGAGATGGACCAGCATGAGATGAACGTTGTGCTGTATATGGAAGAATTTTTCTTAATGCAGCATTCAAAATATGAGTAGCTGTATGATTTTGAGAACAAGACAAACGATGTTTCTGAAACAGCAATAGAAATTATGATATTCCTATAATTTATACATTAATTAATGATGCAACTATTATCCAGCTTTGAATTCTAGCCTACATCCCCCTTGGACTTTTTCACCTACAATTTTTTATAAATAAAAAATGTTAATATTAGCAGAATATTTTTTAAAATTAAATTGTTTGATAGATAAGTTATTTACTACAGTTGAAAGAATAATATTGTATATATAAAATGGTTGAATGTAGCATAATGTTGTAATGTAGCATTGATGTTGTTCTAACAATATTCACTTTAAAAGAACGTTTGTGATGTTGTAAAATATTTACGTTATATATTTAAGAAATATTTCTTGAGAATAAGATTATTTATTTATTTTTGGCAAATCTTTAAACAAATTTCAAAAATTTTTGAAGCTATATTATGAAGGGAAAGAAATATTTAACAGTAGAAAAATATTTATCAGTAAAAAAGTCAGTTTTCTTCTTGTGCACTGGGGGAAACTCTAAATTTGCAATGCATGGATGTAAAATTTACAAGTAGTTTTGAATATGCATACATGAGAATAAAATAAACTAAATCATGTTTCTTTTTTTAAATAAATTAGACTATTCTATGTATATTTTAGGTAGGAAATTAAAATTTTAACTTCTGGAGTATAGGAGATCTACTTACTTGGTCCACATCTAGATTAATCACAGCATTGCTTGTCATTTTCCCTTTTGTTACTCTCCCATGATGAAAAATATATCCTTGAGATGATGTCACATTATCAACATGAAAATTAAAATCCTATGTAAAACAAAAAATTATAATAAGCATTAAATACAAATTCATACAGCATAATCAATTTTATTTCTAATTGTACACTTTAATAAAATAAACTAAATAATGCTTCTTCTTTAAATAAATTATTCTATGTATATTTTAGATATACATAGCATTAAAAATTCTAATTTGAATTCACAGAAATTTAAGAATCCTTATGTGGATATTTGCATGAGAAGCATTTAAATTTCCTTTTTTTAAAGTAAATCTTTGTTTATATTCAATGTAAAGGGCAATAATTTCTTCATAAATAAATAATTTTTCTTAATTAAACATACCTGATTATAGATATTTCCAACATCAGAAATTTGTCCCCCAGCTTCAGAATAAAAATTAGTTTTATCTAATACCAAAATGCATTGAGCTCCTTCTTTAGCTTCTGGTACCATTTCTTTTTCCAAGAAAATGGCTAAAATATTAGCTGAAATACATTTCACCCCTAAATAATCAATTGAGGAATTATATCTTATTTAAAAATGTATTATTAATTTAAATATTTACCAATATATGTTATTTGAAGTGAATATATTTTAAAAGGCAAACATACATTCTTAGGAATAAACAAATAATAATAACAATTCTTTTAATAAATATAATTTAAAGTTACACAAAATGAATATTAAAATTACCATAAAGCTTCATTTATTGAAAACATTTTATTTAAATCAATAGTTAATGGCGATTTTTTTTATATAAAAGTTTACACTCCTTAGTTGATTAGTTACAAATGTTAAATTAAATGAACAATAGAAAAAAACTTTCTTCTATGACTAATATATATTTTTAACGCCTATTAATCATTGAATTAAAATGATTAAAAACAAAACTGATGAAAGTAGACTTTCAGAAAAAAAAATGTACCTTGAAGAATAAAATGATTTAGCAAAAAATATATTTATTATATTTTTATAAGGTTATTTAAGTTATTGTGTGCTATTTCCTTTTTTTTAATTTTTTTTATCCATCATTTTTGGAGATTAGGGAATGACAAAAAATGTCAATGTAAGATAAAAACTTTTGAAAAATTTATAACTTTGATGTTCTTTTTAATCTTTACTAATAATGTGTGTGTATGTGCATGCATACATGTGTGTTAGTACACTACAGGCCTGACAGTTTGATCTACAATTGATACATTCTTTGAAAATTAAACTGAATCATTTTTTCTTAATAACTTCCGAAAACATTATTGCACAAAATCAAATTTCATAATATTACAAAATTTTTTGAAACTGTCACTTTTGTAATATCAACCAAATTTTTCAACAATTTCAGCAATTTAATTTCTATATGTTGCAATACAGATTAAAATTTTAAAATATCAAGAGGAAAAATATTTACCAAATTTATTTTTTTCTGTATTATAACAATATTTAAATGAATCATCAGACAGAGGAATATTCTTCTTGGTAAGATCGTTAATTAGTTTTGAAACTTCACTTGACTTTTCTTCACGTTGACTATATGCTTGTTGTAACTGTAATATGTAATAAAATGTTATATGTCAAATCGCCTCTTATATATATCAGTAAACAAAATGTCTCCAGGGAAGTTTAAAGGGGGGAAATTATAGTTTAATCTCCATATATAGGAATTAAAGTCACATAAAACAATATCTTAATTATACAATATATATAAATTCAGTTCAAGTGCACATAAAATAATTAGCAATCAGAAAAATTATTTAGAATATTTTAAATAATATTTTTAAATAAAACTTTTCAACAAATAAAACTTTAGAAAGGATAAAATAAAAAAATAAAACTTCAAAGAGAAATATTTTTGTACACAGTATCATACCTTCTTTTCTCTAACTCTTTCATAATCTTTCCAATCAATGGTTACATTCACTTCATTTGCTAAATCTTGAATAATGTTATTTTCTAAGCCATAAATATCATGGAGGTCCACTGTTTGTTGTCCTGCAAGTTATAGAATAATTACAAGAAAATAACAAACTGCATTGGGGAAAACAATACTTCAAAAGGCTCATATAGTTAATTTTTTTAAAATTCTGTTTAATAAGAAGACATATGGAAGAATAATTTAACATAAATAATTGTAATCAACTATTCTACAAATCTTTTCGAATAACAAAAATCAATACAAGTTTTTCTAACAGTACTTAGAAAATTGTGATGTTTAATAAAGAATTAATAAAAAAGATAAATTCAATTTCTAAACAAATTGTCTCTAGTTAAAAAAGGTTTTAAAGTTTGCAAATATATGTTAACTTTTAGATATGATAGACAAAATTTAAGCAAAAATATCTTAAAAGATATAAAACCTTTTTAAGCAAAGAAAATTAAACTATTAAAAACAGGATTAAAATGAAAAAAAATCAAGAATTTAACAATTTTTTTTCCGGTTATATCAATAAAGAGTGAAA
>JAPMOR010110250.1:240764-284433 GCA_026543865.1 Argiope aurantia
AATGAGAAAACAGATATAATACTTTCAAAGCATCAGCAATTTAAGATGAATCATAACATTATCATAATCATCAAAAGTAATATACAGGGTGTTCCGAAAAAACGAGGACAAAATGACATGGCAGATCAGTCATACAACAAGGATCAAAAATCGCATAGGAACATGGGGTCGCAAACGCCTGTAGAGGGCGTTGCGGTGCAGACACGAGCCGAGCAAAACGAGATTGAATTCATTCGAGTCGTGGATGCGTTGGGCGTAACATGGCTAGTTACACGCACCGCGAATTGGCTAACGTGCATTTAGTTTAGGGCATGGCCAACTGTAATGGACGAGAAGCCTTGCGAATGTATCGTCAAAAATATCCTAGTAGAAAGATGCCTAGCCGCTCATTCTTTGCCACTATTCAACGAAGATTGTGTGAAACCGGCTCGTTAGACGTGCACAAGCCAGATTCAGGTCGCCAACGAATATCTCAGACAGTTGATGCTGAAGAAAGAGTTGTCCAAGCACTTCAACGTAATCCTTCAACAAGTATACGAGTTGCATCCCGAGAGACCCATATTCCCCAAATTATCGTCTGGCGCATTGTACACGACGAAGGACTTTACCCATATCCTTTACAACGCGTCCAGGCACTTCAACCGGGAGACTACAGCAGTCGTATGGATTTTGCGCGGTGGTATGTGCAAGAAAAGGCTGCCGACCGACATTTCGCTGTAAGTGTTCTGTTCACGGATGAGGCTGCATTCTCATTAGAGGGTGTGATGAATTGTCACAACTTGCATAGGTGGGCAGATGAAAACCCGCATGCTACACGTCCGCACGCCGCACAACGAAGATTTTCCGTGAACGTGTAGGCTGGCATTGTAGAAGACTGTTTACTTGGTCCGTACATTCTACCAGACAGACTGAACGGTTCCACGTATCTAACATTCTTGCAAGAGGTTCTGCCAGACATGCTGAATAATGTTCCGATGCCTATTCGTCGACGCATTCAATTTCAACACGATGGCGTTCCCGCACATTTCAGTACACACGTCAGAGCACATCTGCAGGCTACTTTTCCTGGCGGCTGGATTGGTAGCGGTGGACCAATTGCATGGCCACCACGATCACCAGACCTATCTCCCGTGGATTTCTTCTTATGGGGCTTTTTTAAAGGACTTGTGTAAACACCTGTTGAAACGCCAGAAGACTTGGTAGGAAGAATCGTTGAGGCAGCGGGATGTGTTCGAGATACACCTGGTATCTTTGAGAAGGTGCGCAATTCCATGCAACGTCGATGCCAGGCATGTCTCGATGCATCTGGTAAACACTTTGAGCACCTCCTGTAGGCGCAACGTTTGGCATGCATAAGTCGCATGTCAGTAGGTAATTATCAATAAAATGTTCTGTATTGATTTTGTTTCTTCTCTTTGTGTTATGTATTATTTTAGACGCCCTTTAGCGACTCCGTATCGCAGTTGCGACCCCATGTTCCTATGCAATTTTTGATCCTTGTTGTATGACTGATCTGCCATGTCATTTTGTGCACGTTTTTTCGGAACACCCTGTATATAAAATGCAATCCCATACAAAAGATAACAATAAATAAATAAAATACCCCAAAATTAAGAACATCTTAAAATTATTGAATTTTCTATCAACTAGAAAGAGCTGGATTGCAAGGAGTTCAGAAAACTAAATGTCAAGGGTAAAGGAATCATCCTCATGTGAAATATCTGCTATATCTGGCAAGAATTTTCAATTTTAAGACATTTTTGAAATAAATACTAGTCATATATCACTTAATTTGCATCTCTGATAATGAAAGACATAAAAAAAAAGTCACACTCTTAATGAATGGTGTTTCACAGAACAAGTGGTGAAAATATACAGATAACACATTCTGGATTGGTGTATAACAGTCGATGTTGAATGCTTATTTAAACAGAATCTTTATATCTACATGGAAGAAGTTTCGATTAGATTGGCATTATTGAAGGCTTTGAGAAGTGATTGTGGTGCCTTAATCAATAAAATGGTATCTCTGTCTAAGATTATTGGGTTAGAGATGGATACCAATGACAACGATGAGCTAATGGAAGAACGTAGCCAGAACAACCAACGAACTTATGTAGCTGCATTCTGCATCACAGCAAAAAGCTGCAGAGGAGATTTGGTCGAAACAGTAAAAAATAATATATGCAACAGAATAACAGCCTTCCAGTGAAATAAAGGAGATGCCGAATGCAGGAGAAATTATCATATTGTATGCTGCAAAACACCACCTCAATAAAGTACTAGTTGTGCATGCAATAAATTCATTTAACAGTAATGCTGTATTTCATTTGTGCCAAATTTTTAAGTGCAATCAAAAACAAATATCTTTAGACAATTTTTTTAAAAAAAGAATACATTATCAATAATGATTATAAATTGTTAGAGATATGTGATCATTATAAATTTGTTTCATATTCCTATAGAAAAAATTATTAGTTTGTTTTACAAATTATGCTTACTAAGCAAGGGTTCACTTATTTACAGTTTCAAGGTAAAATAATAATAATCCAAATTCACAGAATAATCAATTATAAAATAGTAGAAACACAATGTCATAAATTGCTTCAAGAAATGATATTAATTAATATGATTATATTAATAGAAAGAGATTAATATGATATGAAAATTAATAAATTCTTTAATAAGACATACCAGTTAAAATTCTATTAGGACTGTCAGAAATCATTTTATTTCTTGCTTTTCTACCTCTATTTATGGCATGATGAAATGACTTTTCTTCATCATTGACAATATAAATAATCTATAAATAATTATATAAATAACTTAAAATATATTTTTTAGAATGTGTGCATTCATATGCAAATTAAGATTATGCAACTGGCATACAATCACATTTACAAGTTTGTTTGAACTTATGTTAAAAAATATTAAATAAAAAGTATTATAGACTTGTATACATATGCACAGCTATTAAGAGTTCTTACTATCATATAAACACACAAAAAAACTTTTTTTGGTGACAGAATTCATTTTTATATATTCTTTCAGGCAAAAGAGAGGGGGACCCCCCCCCCACAGAAATAGTTAATTGTTTGCCTGATATGTTTTTTTTTAAACAGATTAATGAATTTTGAAGATATTTAAGACACAATATGTGTTTTTACAAATTATGAAAGAGTATAATATATAAGACATTTTAACTCTAGAAAGACAGCATTGCCCATATACTCATAAATAACGGAAGCGATTATAATGACTACTCTTTTTAAATGGTCATAACCCATTTTTTTAATAAAAAAGTTTTTATTATATAATTATTAAATATTACATTTTCATCCTATTTTCTTCTTTGGTATGCCATTAGAGTAGTATTATTATGCTTGAGAATTTAGCTTGGATATAGTTCTTTTTTTAGTTTAAATTAATTGGGTGATCTGTATCTTTTACAATACTAATAAGGCTCTTAACTCTATAAAATTTTATTAAATTTAAAGGGATAAAAAACTTTTAGATTGCATTTCCCCCCTAATATTATGAAATCACTTTGACAAGTTTCATATTATATGTTCTCCAATGATTTTGTGGTGAATAAGCATATAACAGCAAATAAACAGGGCAAAATATCGCTTGTCTCACCTTCGACTCACTGGAGTGGGAGTAATGTGGTGACGCTTTATAAGCCAGATAACAGCTACGAGACATGAGTAATTACTTTTGTCTTGTGGACATGTTACTCGGCTGCGAACCATAAGATTACGAGTTCGATCCTCGCTATCGCCAATCGCAACAGCTTGCATAGTACCACTCTATTAGTCATATTCAGTAAAATATATATAGGGCACAGACATTTTAAAATACCTTTTTTTTTATGCTTTTGAATAGGAGAACTGATCAAATTATGAAGCTACAAATTTCATTATGTTAGACAAATTAATGGCCCTTCTTTAGAAAAAAAAGTCAATCAACTGGATGGAAGCAAGTGATGAAATAGTCAAAAATCATTTAAATAGTGACAGTCAAAGCTTCATCTTAGAAGAGTGAAATTTTTTTTTTGCTTAAAATGTTACTGTACTAAGAATATTTTTCTAAACAGGATTAATCAGACAAAAAGATTGAATAAAATTTGAAATTTTATAAATCCTTCAGCAATTTATTTATTGACTAAAATAACATAAGATATATTTCTTTAGGTTATTTAAAGCATTTTTCCAACTGGAATTGAACTTTTTAAAAGTTTAGAAAGTAGCTGTTTTGTTAAGATCAAAGGGAACAGCATATATAATTATTATAAGAAAAATTAATTTTGAAATTGTGTTTTAGGAGCGTATATACCTCATCAATATGTTTGTCGATTTCAGGATAAAAATCCAAGGTTTTAGCCACATAAGGCACTAAAGAACTCAAAGCACCAGGACGAGTCTTCATCACTCGATTTGCAGTGTAAGCTGCTCTTCTTATTATTTTCCTTAAAACATGGCTAAAATGCAAAATAGAGATTCTTATATTTATATATATTTTTTAGTTCAACACCAAATTAATTATATTTTAATTTAACAAGTTAGGTGTTAATGTATTAAATAAAACAATAAACGGGGAGAGCACAAAACAATTAAACAAAATGATTGGAATGGAATGATACTGGAAAGGAAGCATTTTTAATAAATAACAATATAGGAAAAGCAAAGGGTGATGGGAAAATATGGTTACAAATATGTAATATAGCTTCCTTGCCATGATAATGACATTGTTGGAAAGAGAAACATAAAGACAGTCTTAATGAATGCCAGGATGCCTAGACAACAAAAATGAAGGCTCTGGAAAATGCAAAAATAATGTACTTTCCTTTAGCATGGCCCAAGATCTAGATTCTTCTAGATAATTCCATGTGATGTTATATCCTCTTAGACAACTTATTTTAACCCAAGAGGCTGAAAAAAAATGAACTTTCTCTTTGCAGTTTTCATCTCAGATCATTGTAGTACTCTTTAGTTGGTATGCTGAGTGCTAATACTATTTTTTTAATCTATTTAGACATTTTCTGTTTGTTTGTGTTATTAGAATCTACAAGTGCTATTTCTTGAGCATACCTTGGTTGTGTTCTTGCTATGTATGTTTTCTATGGAATGAAGAATTGTTTCTATTATCTAGCTTATTGAATTTTATTCACTGGAACTTACTGGTTAATTTTCCATAACAATATCTATTAAAAAGTAATTTGAAATTGTACATAAATAGATATAAAAACAATGAAAAATAAGAAGTCAAGAAAATTACCAAGAAATGCATTCTTATTATCTCAACATGTATCTACTGTGAATTGAATTATTCACATTTTTTATTCACAGTAAGAAATTTCTCAATACATATACGAATTTTATCTAATGCAATAAACTTTTTGAAACTGCATACCAATATATAATATAATATTCTCTTTGACTATTTGCTACATATATCCAATTATTTATTTCCAAAATATGATAAAATTAGAAATCTAATATTAAAATTTATAAAATTTAATATTTAAATCATGAGCCATGAAAAGTGAATTATTTTGAGATTAAAGAGTTCACAGCAATCATGAATGAAATATCTAGATTACAAAATTCAGAAACTATGGAAATAGAGATAGGAAATTAGCAAATGATAAACATATGCGTATAATAATTTTAAGACATTTCCAAAAAAATATACTTACCCTGTATCATAAGTATCAGGAAAAACTCCATCAGCAATAGCTACACTGAACATACGAGAATGATCTGCTAATATCCTATATGCAGTATCCAAACTATCAGTATCATCTACACCAGTTTTGCCTAAATATGGTCTAACTTTAAAATTCTGAAAATAAATAAATATTTATAATTTTCCATAGATGTGCTCTGTTTGTGAGGTTTTTTTTTCTTTTTCTGTAATAATTAAAATAATTCACCAAATGTTTTACTGAGAAGAACATAAATTGAAGACAAAGACATGAAATTAAAAATTACATTTCTATAAAATGCAAATGTAAAAATTTCAGATATAAACTAATAAAAGTATTTCATAATGAATTTTGAATGGAGATATTTAGTTAAGGAAATGAATATTTTTTATCACTCATTTAAAAACATTTGTCATTTTAAAACTCAGCATGAAAGCAAACTAAAATTAATTTCAAACTATGATTTTTTAGAAAAATTTAAAAAAAAATTCACTTTACAATCTTTTATTAACTTACAATACTAAAGTGTTAGCTATAATATCATAAAGCAGTACTTGATTCTAAGATAAATAATACTCATGGTAAGATACAGATGAATTCGTACATTTGTTAACAAATAATTTGACTATAACAATTTATTGTTTCAATATTATGTTTATGAATTTGTTAAAAACTCCAAATCCTAAAAACCAAAATAATTTCAATGAAAAATGGAAGAGAATGGTTTTTGCAAGTCAGAATCCTGCTTGAATTTATTAGTAAAGTGCTATAATCGATTTAATGCATGTATCTTTTTGTAGTATATGTTACATTATACATGAGTTATTGAACATACAGTCATGAAGTAAAAATAATTGAATGAAATCTCAAATTTATTTTAAAACAAACAAATTATGCAATATTTATATCACACAAAGTATTTTCACACATTATGAATTATTAAATAAACATACAATATCATACAAGCAAACAAAGCATTTTTTCCCCTAGAGTCTTTGACAAGACATATACTTAATGAAGTTGAATTTATTATCTCAACAACCTGACATTTTAGCACAACTTACCTTATCTGAATTTGCAGATTCAATGTAAATAATCAATCAATCTATGGATATATTATTTCAAATTTAATTGGAAAGAATGTAAATAGTTCATAATATAATCAACTAATTACTTTTGATGACTGGCTGGTTAATCAGGGATATTGGTTATCTTTAATTTCAGTTAAATCAATTAAATATAATTTCATATCCATGATACCATGAAATTGGCAGGCATTAAAGATTACTATTTTAATTGTCTTGTATATCATCTCCTCAGTGCAAAAAAAACTTTTTAATGGAAACTAATTGCATAATATCATGGTGTTATTATAAAAATGTAAATATGTTGTTTATCCATCTTAAAAATTTCATGATATTCTAAATTTGTTTTTAACCATCTCTGATAGTTTATGAAATTTTTCTTCTTTAGCTTCTAATGATGGGAGAAAATCACACAATCATAGTTGATGAAACAATGAAAATGGTTTGAATTTCATTACAGCAATGTAATCTATTGTTGGAAATCATGTAAAAAAAATGTTTTTTTTTAATTGCCAACATTCAACAAAAATGCACATGATTATTCAATTTGTATCAATAAAAAGTAATTTTGAAAATTTTTGAAATGATGCAAAATTTGTTTTTATGCAATAATATTTTCAGAAGTTATAATGAAACCCCTAAAAAAAATTCTACTGCATTTTAAATTAATGAAAATTTTATACAAATCATTATGAGATGCCCATTCTCATCCTCCAATGTATATATGAGACAAATATGGTAGTTGTAGGTGAAACAGTCTGGCCTGTAAAGTGCTAACACACCCACATTCATCTTCATTGTTAGTAGAGATATAAAGCTAAAAAAATTAATTTCTTTCTAAAAAAACCCTAGCATTCTTATTAATCAGTTAACAATATTTATTATGAGTGCATTGAAGAATAAACAAAGTGTCAAGTAATAATTATTCAAGAAATAAAATTTCTTCAAATGACTAAACAATAAAGTATATAAAAAAAAAAAAAAAAAAAAAAAAAACCTGCTAATTTAAAAAATTATACTAACCGATTCAATAGCTTCAAATAGAGGAGTGAATAAATCAGTATCATAATTAGATCTAGTCCCTTGAAGAACTGCTGTAAGTCTTTCAAGACCCATTCCAGTATCAACATTGAGTGTTGGAATGCTTTTCAATATATTTTCTTTTTCTCTTCAGAAAATAAACAAAAATATAAATACAATAAATTGAAAAACAAATATTTGAAAAGTATACCAAATGATTGAATATTTACCTGTTATACTGAACAAAAACCAAGTTCCAGATTTCCATCACATCATGAGTATCAGTATTAATTTTCTGAGCAACAATTTCAGAACTTGAATTCAAAAAATCATAATGAATTTCGGTGCAAGGTCCACAAGGACCTTTATCAGCCATTTCCCAAAAATTATCTTTGGCACCAAAAGGAAAAATATGATTTGGATTAACCCTGTAACAGATAATGTCAGATTATAATAAATTCATATAATTCACAAATCAAGAAATAAATCAAATCTAAAAGAAAAATGAAATGTAAAGTATAAAATAAATTTTAAAAATATATAAATTTGGTTTCATATTTCTGTACTAGTATAAAATTATTAATATAAAAGAACATTAAATATAACAAGAGAGAAAACACTGATTTAATTTTAAATAATTATAAAACTTACAATAACAAGTTAATGTGTTTTACTTTGCACGCCTCACTTTAAAAAAAAATAGAATGAAGAACAAGAACAAAGAAATTGGAACAATAGTATAATATAAGAAAATGAGAATTTCTTGCACATTAAAAAAAAATCACACTTTCTAATGTACCAGCAATTTTATTTATTTATTTTCCAATGATGGAACATACATGTAGTCTTTATTACTTAGAATAAAAAGAACAACTTTCTAGGAAATTCTTTGCTATACTTGCCCGATTTCAAGCCAAATTTTTCTGCATTCTTCATCAGGAGGTACTTCAAGACATTTATCTCCTCCAAAATAAGTTACATATAAATTTTCAGATTTTAAACCATAAACATTTGTTAAAAGTTCCCAAGCCATTTTACAAGCATCTGCCTGAAAAATGAAACTGTGTATATACTTTTTCATGTTCTATTTTAAGAAAGAAAAACCATAAAGACATAATTCAACTTAAGAACTTGAATATTTCTTAGGTTTTTATGAACAAAATAACTAACTTTAAGAAATAGAATAAGCAAAATTAATATACACAAAAACTATTTTATTAATTAAAAGTTTACAGTGCATTATAAGTTTTTAATGTAATAATTACATAAAAATTTTCAGTATAATGTAAATTGGAGTTGACAATGCAATATCCAAAAAATGAGTGGAAGCAAACTAGAACTGATTAGATAGAGATAAAAATATGAATTTAAAATCTAGAAAAAATTTCAAATGAATATTCAAGCTCCTAAGTTAAAAATGAAAACAACTCTTAACTTTGTTTCATATAAAAACGAAATTGAAAAATTGTAATCATTAGTAAGCTACGCACTTTAATAATGTATTTCAACTTAATTTTTTTTTAATTTAAATAGTTTTTTAAGTTCTTTGGATGAAATTTTAAATGAAATGCTTAAAAATATATCTCAAATGATTTGATACCTTTAACACATGATTGTTTTTAAAATCAAAACAAAAAAAGCTTTATAAATTGCTTTTCATTCACAAATTATTTCAGGATAAAATAATAATAAGAAGAAACCATCTAAAATAAATATAAATAGTTTTCAAATATATTATATTAGAATTTCATTTATTAAAAGTATTTATTTTTCTAATTTACCATTTTAGTAACAATCTGAGAATCTTATGAAAGCATCAATTAAAACATAAATATAAATAAAATGTGAAGAGCTCATCATACTATAAATTATTCAAGAATAGCAGCCTTTTAAAAAAGTATTACAGCTATGAACTGAACTAACTAAGGGATGGGGTAAATACACAATGGAATATTTTCATCCCATAGTTATGAAGCTGTGTAACACTTTATCATACTTATGCATTAATATTTTTTAATAACTTATGAATCAGATTAAAAAAAACTTCATTTATAATAAATAAACTTAATATACATATTAATAAATCATTACAAATAGGAAAAGAATTTAGAAATTTATTCTCAACACCACTGAAATGCAAAAATTAAGTTTAAGAGTTAGCAACTAATATTGAAAAGAAAAAATAGAATATACCTTAGAATAATCACCAAATGACCAGTTTCCAAGCATTTCAAAGAAAGTATGATGATAAAGATCAACACCAACATCTTTTAGATCATTATGTTTCCCACTGAGACGGACACATTTTTGACTGTTTGCAGCCTTTTTTAGATCATGAAAGGGATGACCTGGATATGTTTTATTTAGAAACAATGACCGGAACTGCACATGCAAAATAAATAAATACAATTAATATTTCTAGGAAAGACAGACACAAGTCCATTTATATAAAAGTATATGATATTAAAGAATTACAAAGACATCATAGTATATTTGATTGAAATAAATTTTCATAAACTCTAAATTTTAATAAATTTTTTTTGACTAAATGAATATAGCAGAGAGACATGTGATCATAATTATTGCATTTAAAAATTATAATAGGAAAAAAATGATTTCACTTAACAAGATATATCATTGCTATGATATATCTTATACATGCAAATATACTATTTAAGTTTAAAAAATATAAAAGCTACTCTTAAGCAGCTAAAAATAAAAAGTATACTCTTAAACCAGCTAAATAATAACTATCTGATTAAATAACAGCTTTAAAAAGAGTTCTATCATTTGTTTATTCAATTACAAACTATTACATAATGTCATATTATATAAATGGAATTCTTTAGAATAGGAGTAGGATTTTATAGCACAAAAATAATTTAAATTATAATCAATAAACATGAAATCACTTTTGCTTTCTCTAAATTTTTAAAAGAGTAATTGTATTTTGCATTTACTACATTGACACTTCTACTTTGATATGAATACACTATTTATAATCATTATCTGCAGTCAATACATTCAGAAAGAAATGAGTATTCACATAAATTTTACTTTCATTTTTGCAAGAATTTAAGGAATATTTAACTTTAATTTTATGAAAATATACGCACCTGATTCATTCCTGCATTTACAAATAGCAGAGAAGGGTCATTATTCAAAAATACAGGACTAGATGGCACATATGTGTGATTCCTTTCGTTGACAAAGTATTTAAGAAATAAGTCTCTAACATTTTTCGATGAAAATTGTTCAGCTTTTTTCAAATTGATTTTATTTTTGCGATTATTTTGTACAAAATCTAAACGTCTAATAGCGGATGTACAAAAATATTTGTTAGCAATCTTCGTTTTAAGTAATTTCATATTGGGAAAAATTCAATACCAAAATGTATGAAACAATTTTTTTGGCAAGAATTCAAAGTCTGGGAGCAACAAAATTAAATTAAACAATGAAATCATTAAAAGGAATAAACATTTTATCCTATTAAATTTGTTACATAATAGCTGTTCAAGGAATTGCTTGCAAATACCGGTAGCACATCTTGAGAAAAAGGTAAACAAATAAGGGCAAAATAATATCACTTCACTTCATTTTTTCTTTCCTCTTAATTACTATCTAATATTTTTTTAATTACATATTTTACAAGAATTTCAGAATTATCTAAAATTCAAATTTATTCAAGATAAAGTTGTAATTATTTTGTAGTTCACAATATTTTTTTGTATTGCAAAGAAGATAACAAAATTCAAGGATTAAGGACATACTAAAAACATTTAACACATTCCCTAAATCACACAAACTTTTATTCAATGATTTAAAAAGAAATGGAAAATAAATTAGTAATTTTCATTTGAGTGAAATACAAATTTTTCTTGAAAACTTTTGATTTTTTTTCTATATTTTTTCATTATTTTCTGTGATTATTAAGCTTTGCGATCTACAATGTGAAATAGTTTTGCTTCCACTTGATAGATGGCACCACGTACTTTACCAGTTTACCGGAATTCTTTAAAAAATACAAATAGTATAACAAAACGGAATTAAAATCAATTTATGTAGGGAAGTGACAAAGGGGAGAATGTTATCTTTTTCAATATCTGGAACTTATTCAAATATTTTATTTACAATGAAAATTTTCAGTAGTTGATATCAAACAAAATCATAAAATTGAAGGGAGTAGGAGAAGAATTGCGATTAATTTTGAATTAGATTTATTTAAAATGTAAATAATTAATTTAATTTAAAATTAGATATATCGAAAAAAGAATTAAAGAAATAATATTTCAAATTCAAATAGTGCATTTCATACATTCTACGCTTACATTTATAATAAATTTATACAAATAAAACATTTTTAAATATAGTAACTAAGGTTTTTTTTTGTGTACTTTTTGTTTTTCACTGTATTGTTGCTAAAACTAATTTTTAATGCTTTATTGTTGTGATTTTCATCATCATTATTGCCGATAATTTTCTTTGCGTTATTATCAAAGTGAAATTATGAATTTTATTCAGTTTGAGTTTCTTTTCGTAATTTATTGACGGAACAACCCTTATTTCCTCATACATACTGACATATAAGTAAGATTTATATTATCTAAAATGACTAATGATTTAAAAAAATCATCAAAAAAAACTGATCAGATAATGAAATTTCCAAAGACATCTGGTAAAAATGGAAACATTTCTTGTGAGGGTGTTACAATTAATGTAGTGAAATTAATCATAATTGTTTCAAGGTAATATAAACATTGAAGATTTTTTTTAAAAAATGAACATTCCAACAGAATATGGAAAACAGGTAGATAACAATCACAATATGGCGCTGATAATTGGGTCTTGTTCACCTAGTAATAAATCTTTCTCGATTCCTTCAATGATGATTAATGACTCGACTAAATTTAAGTGAAGAGGATTTCTATATATCTTTTAAGATTACATAAAGGGTTGAATATATTGTGATAATCAGGTGTAAATTTAATTCCTTATCAGGCTTCTCATTTCCACTTATTCCATCAAAGAATGCTATCGGGCAAAAGTAAAATGCTAAACATCTAGGGGGAAGTAGACCATGAAAAGAAAGAATTACATTCGATATGATGATGAAAATAAGGGAAAGAATCATTGTTTACACTAACAGTAATTTTTGAAATCTATATCTGTTCCCAACAAAATGTGAATTTTTAAAAAAAGAAATACTTAAAAGTAAAATAAAACTTTTTCTAAAAATATTTTATTATCGAATTTTAAATTAATTTCACTAAGTAAATAATTAAAATTTAGTTAAAATCATCAATTTAATTAAGATTTGGAATAAATAAATTCTCTATTGACGTCATCTTCCTTTAGAAAGAAAGAAATTGCTCAATGTGTTCATGTGTGGAAATGTAAATGCTTGATGTCGGAAACATAAATGAATTTTAAAAAATCGAAGTTTTATATCTGTTCTACATTTCCACATAATGCTGAATATTGAACATTATGAAACGGTTTATCAGAATGCGCTAACCAATTTCATAACTATGTTACACTTCAACAAAAGCTGTCATTGAAAACATAACATTTATGCATACATTGAGTTGCAAAAGTTACAAAAGAGAGAGAGAGAGAGAGCGAGTGAGAAGAAGAAGAAGAAGAAAACAATCTAAATCTATATAATTGGTGGTCAAAATTGGTCATTTTTAGAAAAACTTCGTCTCAATAGGTCTCGACGTCTGACATAATGCAGATCCTCATTTATTAACAAAATAAACTCTGATTCTAAATATATGCCAGTAAATGATATCTTAATAAAAAAAAACATCTAATAATGGAATCGAATCATCTACAACTGAAAATACCACATATGATCTCAACGAAAACATTGGGGGGGGGGGGGATCTTTTCAGTTATTAAAGAGCAACAATTCACTATAATCCAAAACTTTTCTGCTAAATATGTCTTGAAATAAAAATTTTAAAAGAACCCAATTCGACGATTAGCTTATATATTTTTATAATTCAACATTAATTATCGTAATTCACAGCAAATATTTAAAAAGACAATAACTCAAAAAAGTTGTTATAATTTTCTCTCATCATTTATTTCCAGAAACTCTTGTTTTACCATTTTTAACTTTTGTTTAAATCCTAAAATTGCATGAATTTTAAGCATTTTTTTCCTTATCAATGTTGAAAGTGTTTGTAAATAAATGTTTCATTATTTGCTATTATATTCGCAATGTTTTGGAAATTGCAATTTTCCATTTCAAATGATTACTACATTTTTTTATAGTTGATATTCACTGAAAATATTTAGAATTTCTACAGTTTTAACTACTGTCATATGTGTGTCTGCATCATATGTTTCATACACCATAGACATATAAGAATGTTGTGACAGTAAACTCAATATCCAATCCAATCCATTTACAAAATTATCTATTTTAAATCCATGAATTCTCTTACTTTTACAGAAGTTGATTGTTTTGAATTGCTTTAGTTTTTATTGTTTTATGTTTTACCTACAGATTTCATTTTCTGGATTTATTTAAATGCTTTTTAGTAAAATTTTATCCCACATAGTAGTAAACTGACACAAGTAGGTCGACGAAGCAGTTAAATATGTATCCAGCATTTTTTCCAAGATATCGAGATCATTTTTTAAAGAATTCACACTAACTAAGGCAATAGTTTTGAAACGTAAAAAAAAAAGCTTGTAATGTAAAGCCAGCCTCCATTAAACAATTGAAATAAGCAGGAGTTATTTTCCTAAAACTTTACGTATATTCTGGAATAAAAATACTATCCTTCTATCACCGCCGAAATTATGGACTTTGGATAAGGTTACTTTTTTATACACTAATTACGAAATACAGATATTTGATGTGAGTGCAACATTTTTACTAAATATATTGAGTGCCCCGATTTTTAGCAATTAATCCATAGCATTCAGTTAATACACAAGTACCCGAAAATTGAACATGTATTTTGGATATCTTTTTTCCCATCAATTGAGACCAAAATCTGATACGAAACTACAATTATAGTCATATTATATGCAAATTTCAAATATTTAAAACTGTGTTTTTGAATTATCATCTTTACGTGGTTATTTGGATTAAGCGCAAATTTGGATTCCAAATTTGATACATACCGACACTTTAGAGCTTAAATCTATGCATTAAATTTTATCTATCTTTCTATGTTTTGTAGATATCGAGTTCATTTGTATTCAAACAGCCGGACATTAAGACTTCTTTAGCTTGGAATTCGTTTAATTCATGTATCAAATTCCATCCATTCCATTCCAAAGAATTTTAGAGTTACCGAATTCATAAATAGATAGGAATAACTCTAAAACTATGTTTTTAAACTCAAGGAGATAAGAAATGTGGATATTTATCAAAATCTCAGGATAGAATTTTTGGACAATTCCAATAGTTTTTTTCTTCTTTTCTTCGTATAGAAGAAAATAAAAATTGTACTTTTCTAAATCACTTTCGCTGGAAAGACGTGCCACGCACGACGAAATGCGTTTGCCACAAAATCGCCAACTACATGTTGGCGATTATCAAAGGCGATTATCAAAGAAGTAAAAATGATGTTCGCGAACCATCAATTGAGAGTATTTACTGGAGAACAGTTTACAGAAACACAGTCGAAAAATAATTCATCTAGAGGCTATAAATGTTATATATATCCGAAGATATACGATTTCTATCAGATATAAGATATTTTGTGTGGCCTCGCAGCGATTGTTGTTCAACACAGTGTCTACAAGTTAGATACAATTTCAAATTCATTTAATTGTGACTAGAAGAACGAGATCCAACATTATTTCAGTGTTATTGAATCTTGCTTTCTAAATTATGATTTTATGTTGAAACACGAAGCTTTTACTTTTTAAAAATGCAACAGAATTGCATTATCTTTTTCAAACGTAATTCTGGATATATGTTGATTTTATGATAAGCAATCATTTCTATCTGTAACTCGCCACCCTTTAGTCTTCATAAGCGTTTAACTATAATGCAGTTTAGACAGTTCTGTTTTGAAGCTAAGTAAGACTATTTTGGAAACCGACTATCCAATTTTGAATTGTGGTCATATAAAGAGAGCAGTACCTGTGACAACATTCGTCTCTCTAAGCTTTCCTGATACACCAGCATGAGGAAGTATATCCCACCATGCGATATTTTCCATTCACTAAACCCACATACAAAGTGGCTCTTTAAAAAAAAATCATACTGGCACACGCAATCTTTTGATTCCAAAGTGTGAGCCCACCACGATCCTTGTTTCTAAGAATAAATATCATTTAGCTTGAAGCAAATATGAATTTAATTACAAGATTAGTATAACGCAGTGAAACAGTTATTCTTATGCCTATCAATTATAAACCAACCATCAACTATAATAAAATTTATTACAGATTAAGAAACATGGAAATCTGATAAATAAATAAATATTTTGATGTATAATGGTTTGATATACACGTTGTACGAAAATGAAATATCGAATTGCACTACTGCGTTCAGAAAGTTCCCGAACTTACCATGCATTTTCCAAACATAAATGAATTTTGCTATTTGCAAAACTTTACATTACAGAAATTCCACATCCAGCCAACTTATTACCTTGATATCTCTTTAAAATTCGTTCCTTGGGTGACAAATTTGCTTAAAGACAACATTTCTCAAGTTCCGGAAATGTGCAATCAAAAAGAAATTAGAGAAGGTAGCTAAAAGAGTATTGTAATCCACATTTATATCTTTGTAGGAATCATAGTAAAAATTAAAGTCGGGTTAATACCTGGTTTTGTTGCATAGATTGATACTGATACTCAGTTGTACCTGATATTTATTGACCTCTGTATCAGATTGATATGGTATCATTTATTGAAAGAAAGATTTAGGCATTTTAAGATCATATGAGGCTTCTTTTTTTAATAAGATGATCAATTCACTTTCACATTTCAGTACATTTTTAATATTGTTAATGATTTATTTTAGGTTAGCTAACTATTTTGTTAAATTTAATGGTATGTATTTGTTTTTATATACTGTTATGACTTCAGGCAGCACAGCGTCAACGTTTATGCACAATATTATTGAACAGATATTCGGTTTTATAAATATTTTAATTACTAAGTGAAAAACGCATTAAAATATATTGGAATTTGACTAGTTATACTTGATGAAATTATTCTAACATTTTATCATTCATAGAATTAGGAAAATAAAGTTTTTAAACAGAACTACATGCTGTCCTCTCTCAGCCTAGTGGTGCAAGAGAGTTGCATATTTTATCTAGTTGGAAATCGGACATTGAATCCGACTGATAATGAATATCGTCGAGAAGATTATCAATAGATATCTGATACCGGAAACTTAATACTTTTATCCTATATCAAATTTGCGTTTGATGCTTTTAGTCTATATCAGATTTATGTACCTGATACTTTTAGACCATATTAGATTTATATACCTAATACTTTATGTCTATAATTAGATTTATGTACCTGATATTTTTACTGTATATTAGTTTATCAACTGATACTTTTAGTTCATAGCAGATTTATGTACCTGATACTTTTAGTCTATAACAGGTTTATGCACCTGATACAAAACATCAGGTTGATACAGCATCACTCAACCCCAATAAAAACACATATTGCATAAGACAGCTACAACAAAGGAAACATCATATGAACAAGTTTCATATGTATTGATACTTCCGGTACTTTAAAAATGTAGTATAGTATACGTAAAATATAATTACTAAATTATTCTTTGATCGGCTGGCTAAATCAGGAATTTTCTAGGAGTGATTTAGTATCACTTCTACTATATTCTGATGAATAATAGTAATAAATAAAAAGGTTATGAGGCAAAAAAAAAATCTTACCGTATTTCAGTACAACATAAGCAGTTAAAAAAGTGATTTTTTAAAATTATTTTTGTTCCGTGGATTTTAAAAACCGGGAAAATGCGGACAATTTTAAATCATGTCGAAATTTATTTACAATCCCTTTCTTCTCTCTAAAAAGCTTTTGAAGGATACCTAGACTGTAAAACTCGACCGAAAAATTGCCAATCACTGAATTCAAAAATCACAAAGAAATGAGACACTCCTAAAACATTCAAACAGTTTCTTTCGTTGTCCTCAAATTATGATGAAAAAAAAAAGAAAGAAAGAAAGAAAAGAAAAATGAATATACTCTTCAAATTAACTCTTTTGGAGTTCAAATGCTTATTTGATATTGAAGAGGTAAAGTGACAGCAAAAAAAAAAAAAAGAAAAAAAGACGGCTATCTGCTTTATTTGTTCTTTCTTTTACGACCAATCTCACCGCTTCAGATGAGTAAAAAAATATCTGTACCGCGTATTTTCCGAGTTTAATTAATTAATTAATTAATTAATCTCGCTATATGCATCGTTTTTTTTCCTGCTCGCAACACCATCGTTGTAACTTAATTCCGCCATAAAATTAATGTTTTTTTGGCACTCACAGCGCAAAAGAGAAGGAGGACGGAAAAAAAAAAGAAAAAAAAAATTAAGGCTCTCCTCGTCAAACAAACAATAATTATAATACCTACTTGTGATAGGCAAAGCTTTTTGATTCTTATGGCACATTTCTCTCTTAAAAATCTCCAGAATAGGAAAAAAAATTTAACAGACACATGAGCGAGTGAAAAAAAAACAATAATTAAGAAAAAACGTTTTCGAGTACGCCTCTCATTAATTAGCTTTTGCCCTGATCAAGATAATTACGGTTAATTAAAATTTGCTCCCCTTGCACTTTGTTTCGCTTATGATAAATGAAAGAACGCTCTTTTAAATTGAAGTGGGAAAAAATGATTACTCGCATCTATTTATAATTTCCAAAGTTTTTTTTTTTTTTTTTTTTACCCTCTACCCTCTTTCTGCGTTCTTTTCGATTTAGAGTAATCAGCATTTCGGAAATTACGTTACGAACGCTTTGTTTCCCGCATTTTCTGGAATCAACTATAGTTGGGGCGCAATTTAACTGATTGTTCAACATTTATGCAAGTTCATTAAAGTGCAAAAATATAAGTGGGATAATTTACATAATGCTAGTTATAAATCAATATTTGGAAGTGCATAATGATTAAGTATATATATAAAAAATTTAATCTCGACATTTTGATGCATCTTCATGTTTTGCACATTTTCGAATCTGAAAATCGTAATTTTAAATAACGTCTATCTGTAGGCACATTAATACAAATACGCAGCGAGATGATATTTATACGTGATTCGTACCTCGTAAATTTCTGTCAAATTTTGGATGAAAACCATGTTCTTCTCCAATTTCTAGTAGGCATGCAAATACATTAATTCAGAAACCCAATGAGTAAGATATAATTTGATATATAATTTTATTACTAAAATTACTTACTATTTTATACATTGGATAAAATCCACCAACGGAAAGCAAAAAATAAACACACTCATATTTTATAAGAAAAAAATCATATTTATTAAATTAATCATTGCACAAAAAAAAACAGAATTCCCATGAATTTAAAAGCAAGTACTTTATAACAATGTATATCGTTAGATAACGAACTATAACGCACTAAATAGATCCTTACCTTGTTGTTTTATCAGCATTCGATTGTTTTTTAATTCACTTATAGGAAGAATCCATTTGACTGTAGAGATGCATAATTCAGACTAACTCTAATAGACTCTTACAAGTTTGCGTATTTAAAACCTGGTGTAAGAATAAAGATCACGTCATTCAGCCAGATTAAAAAAAAGAATTAATGTTTAATTCCGATATAAGACAGACAAATTTTGTAGTAAATGAATTATTGCTTTTTGAAAATGGAAATATACCTGATAAAACAATTTGAGAACTAAAATTTCTTTTAATTATTCATAAGCAAAAGCTTTTAATTTGCAATTTTTTGAGCACATTTAATGATAATTGATGCTGGCATCTATGAAACATGGTGGAAAATGTAAATGTTGTACACAGGTACACTCAGTCACAAACGAATGTAAGCAAATTCCAAATTTTTTAAATAAATGCAACACTAAAATTATTTTGATGGGTGATGTTTATTCTTTTTTTATCATAACATTAAAAATAAGTAGCAAATAAACACTCATAATTTTAAGAAACTATTTTTTTCTACTATAAAAATTTACATTACAAAAGTATGCACGAACTCTGAAGGTTAATAATATTATAACTTAACGAAAAGATTAAACTTCATAATTTTTGAGTGTTCTTGTATTTTTGAGATAATTCTGGAAGTTTTATACTCCTTTTTAGTAAATTGAACTGTAAGATATTCATTGATTCAGCAATGAACTTCCCGAAATTTAAATATAAAATATTTAAATATAAAGCATAGTCAGGAGAACAAATTTCAACAACAAATTGCTAAGTGAATCAATAAATGTCCTGCAACAGAGTAAAAAAAAAAAAAAAAAAATTATTGGAAAGTTGAAAACTGGGGGAATCAAAAGCTAAGTAGAAACAAGCCAAAAATCGGAGGACCATACATATTCATGAATTGAAAAAGTTGGATAATTCTTAGGAAAAAAAAAAGAAAATGCAGAAATTTGCGCGCCAAACTAAGCATCTGATGTAGCAAAACAAGATTTCAAAATCATATAGTCCTGAGATAATTCGAGATATGTTACAAAAGGCAGAATATCAAGATCACAAACATGGAAGGAGACTTAATTACTTAATTATCCGTACTGAAAATTAAACGTAAGAAAAGACTTTCATAATTAGAATGTCCAATTTCGGAATTTTACGTTTTTTTTTTTTTTTGGTTTTTACGATTTTTTGAGAATACATCAATCTCTACCGATTAGATGAACACACACACGCGCACACGTGCACACCGCACGCACGCACGCACGCATGCACGCACTCTCTCTCTCTCTCTCACACACACACACATACACACACACTATAGCAGATGCGCAACCGAGAAGAATAAACATTTGAAATTGTAATTTCGATTTATTTCATCCTGGAATGCATGCACAAGGAACAAACGATCATAAAAGATGCGCCAGTTCTACGTTACAACACAAGAACAAAAGAGACAGAAATTTTTCCTATCAGTGATTTTACAATGAGATTTTGATACAGATTTCTTTGACATGTGTCGGCCTAGGAAAAAGAATCTTAGGTATCTTTAAAAGAATGTTGTGAGCATTCGGGATTTTTAACCCTTCACTTGGAGCGTGAAAGAAAATTGAAGTAAGCAATCTTATCATTAATTGCTTATTTATAATTAATTGTAGAATTAATTAAATAAAAAAAGTGGAACTGGATCAGGAAATAAGAGACCATTTTAGAATGAAGATACGATGAACGAAATGAAGATAAAAATTAGTAAATTAAGATTCAATTTAGATTTTAAAATATCATTACACACGGACACTTACACATAGCAAGGGAATTCGCATACCGAACTAAGGAATTTAAGATGAATTTTTATGCAGTGATGTTTTGATTATGATTTCGGGTTGCACAGCAGCTTCTGGAAAAAACAGTGTACTCATAATCAAGGAAACAAATAAATCAATAAAAATTTGGATTATTCGAAAAACCATGCCCGTCAAATTGCTTCCTTTGTATTGAAACTTCAGACAGCATTCAATAACGCAATAACACTAAATATACGGTAAGTATGATATATGAAAGATAGTGAGTAAAAAAATATTGAAAACCTTGCCCCAATTACCAGTTTATCTCAACGCCTTCCCTAATTGGCATTTTCTTGAGCTTTTTAGATCAGCAATTAGAAAAGTAAACATTAAAATTAAAACTGATTTTAAGGTAAACGACTGCATTAAAAAGTCGATTTTTGAGAAATTATGAAATTTTTTTAAAATTTAATATTCCTAATGTTTGAACAAGTTTCTTTATAAAACCATAAGAATTCCGTTTGTAATTCTATTATTTGGAAAGTTAAATTGATTTTTATACTTGCTTTTACATGCGTTTTAATGTTATTTTACATCTTTTAGATGTTATTTCTGATAGAATTTTCTTAAGAAAAACTTCATAAAATAAAATCTAATGCATATTTTTTGTTCAAATTTGGTATAATAATTTCTCAATATGTTCTGCATTTCCTAAACTAGTGAATAAATAATCTATTCATTTAGAAATATTTTATTGTTGTTTTGGTGTTTCACAAGGTGAAAAAAGATCAAAAATTTCGAGTGTTATTTATCAGCCTAACATCAATATTTAAAGAATAAATACAAATTCAGCTTATTTTTTAGTTCAGGAATTAGACAATATAATTCTTAAGCTAATTGCAGACTTTTAAGCAAATCATTTAGATTTTTGCTTTATACCTCTTTTTAGTCAAAACAGAAACTTTATTTATTATTATTTTTTTTTTAACTTTGCCACTTAACTGGTATATATTTTTTTTCATAGATATAATCCAAACATCACTAATTTTTCGAATCATTGAAAAGAAATTTGCATTTTTACTTTATCTGTTTGTATTCTTAATTATTCACCAAAAAATATATGCTTTTAAAGTTTAACTCATTTTTAAATATTTTTTTTTTATTTTGAAACAAAACATAATTTCACTTTTTTTAAGCAGCTATAGCTAAAGTTTGGCTTTCCTTCACATAATAATGATGATGTAACAGCGCATATTTATTTTCCCAACAATTGCTTATAAATTTCATTCAAAAAAAAAAAAAAGAAAAAAAAAAAAAGAACGACATAATTATCATGACGATTCATGGCGCCATCTATTGATACTTAAGAATGATACAAACGATACTCAATTAAAAGAAAGGAACTAAAAGTAAAGTAAAATGCATTTTAAGATCCATTAAAACAATTTATAAAATAATATTTAAGAATTTAACCAGTTAATTATTCTTTAACACAAAGTCAAGAAACTAACAGCTATTTAAAACATTCATTTGATTTTAGTACAACTAAAATTTCAGTATTGCTCTAATACCAAAGTTTATCACCACGAAACATTCATAATATTTAGTCACAATGTGTTGAAGCTCTAAATATATTCCAAAATTAATTATAGTGACATATTATATTGGAATATTCGATGATAAATTATTCTAGAAAATAATTACGTCATCTTCTCCATTCAAAATTATCCCAATCGGAAATGTTATTGACGTTTTTCTATGAAATCGCACTAAGACTGCTTGGGGACAGATCTGGAAATATTGGAAGACCGATATCATCAAAAAGATAAATGATAAAGGAGTTTAAGGATGTAGAAACCGCTGTCACCGGTCTTGAGAGAGGGGGGGGGTATTGCAGTGTAAAATATTAGAGAGTTTGTGCCACTTTTTTTATAATCAAATGGGATAAAGAAGAGCAAACCTCCTTTGATAACGAGAGAGAAAAAATTCATTGTACATTCCTGGTGCCTTCTCTTGCTGCTGAACAGATTATGAATGCTGGAGGATGTTCGCCCTTTAAGGATTAAATGTGCAATACGTGGACTAGATAATGGATGTTTAGTAGCATCAAATACGTTAATTTCTAGTCGCGAAATTGAAGTCCTGCCAACACCCGTAACATCAGGGAATAGTTTATTTGGGATATATTTTTCGGTACTCTCCAATAACATTTATTAAAAAAGTTAAATGTTAAAAAATCAAATCTACCAAACAAATATAAAATATTCTTAAGAAATGCATATTTTTACAATATTTTACTATGCTTAGAGACGTATTAAATCCAAATGAAATTCCTGGCGCCAGAATGAAAGGGTGGAGATGACTTTGATCTCGTGCAATCAATTTCAAGAATGCCTCAAACACTTTAAAGAACATATTAAAACTTTAAAAATCTCGAATATTTTGAATTTTTAATGAACTAATTGAGTATAAACATCCTTCAGCAATAGATAAACAAAAGAATATTTTTTATTCCTTTTGAATCTATCTCCCAAGTCAAAGATTTAAGGCAACCACTTAGTAAATTTTAATCCGTATTTGGCCTCCAAGGCCGATTAGAGCTAAACGTTATTCGAAAAAAGTGTGGTGAATAGCTTATAAGCCAGTTAACAACTACGCTGCACGAACAATTGCTTTTGTATCATGGTCATGTTGCTGGACTGCGAACCACAAGGTCCCAGGTTCTATCCTCGCTCATTTCAATCCGCTACATTGGTGACCACGGACGATGAACCTTCAACCTTCGTACAGCAGTTGTGGCGCCATCTACCCCCGCAACCAAAGTCGTCAGACTCACTTGACACAGCAACCCAAAGTCGTCAGATGACGCAGCAATACAAAAAGGCCGCAGCAACCCAAAGTCGTCAGACTCACTTGACGCAGCAACAGCAACCATTCGCTCACACACGCTCGCCATAACGCTTGGTGCTACTCAAATGGGTATAGGCGCATTAGAATCAATAGCCATATCGTTCGTCTCACCTCCGACTCACTGGAGGGAGAGTTTGTAGGGAATAGCTTATAAGCCAGTTAACAACTACGCTGCACGAGCAATTGCTTTTGCATCATAGTCATGTTACTGGACTGCGAACCACAAGGTTCAAGTTTTTATCCATGCTCATAACATTTGCCACAAAAGTATTTATTATCAAGTCTGTTTAATGTTATTTTTTTAATGTTAGCAAAATATGGATTTTGTTTAATGTAAGTAAAATACAAATTTATCCATCTCTAATACATGTTATCCAGAAACCGACTTTTATGGGTTATTATGGCTTGATCTCCTCCAAATCACAAGTTTATTCACATTTCAAAATTTCATAGATATCTTGATATCCATAATTGAAAAATATTTTAGAGTACATCAAAAATTATAAGTAAAAATGCGTCACCCTTTAATATTATTCACTGAGTAAAAAATTATTAGCAGATCTTGCTTATGTGAGAGAAAGGATGCACCATCGTATTAAACTTAGTCATATAATTTTATTCATCACTGAAATTTCTAAATTAATATACACCAAATACACTTTAAATAAAGAGGATTATCTGAATATATAAAATAATTGTTTGTTAAATATAAAATTAACAACATAGTTCGCTTGTTTCGGTGTGTATGTGTAAGGGGTGGGGGTAGTAAACTTACTTAAGTAATTTTATTCACGGAATTCTCCAAATTGATTTATATCAATACACTTTAAATGAAGTCGATTGATCTTGACATACAGGGTGTTGCCGAATTCGACCGACAAACTCAGAGGGGTGATAGTAGGCATCAAGAGAGTAAAGAATCACCTTACAATATGGGATCCCAAACGACGTTTAGGGGGTGAGAATCGCAAAAATATAGGGAGTCGAATAACTGTTGGAAACTATAAAAAATTAATAAAAAATAAATGGTGTTTCAAATATGATTTTTTTTTTAGTGAAAGCACATTTTTAAAGGCTATTTTTCATGTAAGTAACATGCCGATTTGATGAACCAGGGGGTCGTAAATTATTGAAAACGAAAAAGTAGTTTAGAACCCTTATCTACAAAAATATTAAACTTTAAGAAAAATAAAATCTTGAAAATATAAAGAATTTTATATTCTTTCATTTGATATAAGTCTGTAGTGTGAAAACTGAGGAGGTTTTAAAATAGTCATGAAAAACTAAAATGTTTGCCGGTAAAAATCGCTGCAACATCGGTACCGATATTTACAGAAGGTATTGCAAAATTCTACCGAAAAATTCTGAGGAGTGATAGTAGGTAAAAAGGCGATAAGAATTTCCAAAGAAATAAATATAAAGTCGCAAACGATGGTGAAAATTTATTTGGTGGAATACATATACAGCATACATTTACAGCACAGACATTTTAATATAAGAAAGGAGAAGATGGGAAACTTTTATAAAAATTACTCAATGATGCGTCTGCGAAGGTCATTACTCAACCGACACCGACGTTTAAAAGACCGTCGAACGCGCTCAAATATACCAAGTGTGCTTGCAATTTCTTCAGCAGTGACGACAATCCATGCTACGAGATCTTCCACTGTATCGAAAGGTGTCTGATAAACAAGAGATTTCATGTGGCCCAGAAGAAGAAATCCAAGGGATTGATGTCCGGAGAACGTGGAGGCCAATTAACAGGTCTGAGATAAAATCTGAGAATAAAATTCTTGCAGAAGAGAGTGTATTTTCCTGTGTGGCACCAAGCATCGAGCGTGCCGAATACCTAATTCAGCTGCAACTGATTGCTTGCTTGTCGATGGGGTATCGGCAAAGCGCTGCAAAACTCGGTTTTCTGTTTAAGGCGTGCGCACACTGCGTTCTTACGCTGCATTTGGCCTCGTTATTTTGAAGGATCCTGTCTCCAGCAACCGTCAATCAATATTTTCAAAGGTGCTGTGGTGTGGATAACGCCTACTAAGATATTGCTCTTGGTATATTCTGTGTGCTAGGCTCCATTACCATCCGCTCGGCCGTAAATTAAATGCATATCCACATATTTTTCATTCGTGAAATCTGATACGTTGTTCACAAATGAAACTTATCGACTATCAATTCTGTACTGCTCTTTAATTAATACAAGCTGCATTTATACTTATCGAACCATCAATTTTGCAATGCTTACCGCTTTTATATTCCTCGAACGCATGGAAAATTTACATACGAGAAAGTTTTTTCTTCTCGACTACCTTGTTCCAAATCCTCGCATTCATATGGCCATTCTCTTCGCCAGGCTAATTGTCTCTTCGATGTCTGTTTTTTGGAGTTTCACAGAATAAACGTCTCTTGCGACCCTATGTTTTATGATAAGTTTTCTTCTCTTTAATGATTACAATCACTTCTCTAAATTTACCTTTCGAATTTGGCAACACCCTCTGTAAACATCGTTGCCGATGTTGCAGCGATGCTTCCGGGCAAACCTTTTAGTTTTTCTTAAATATTTTAAAAACCTCCTCAGTTTTCACATTACAGACTTATCAAATTAAAGAGTATAAAATTCTTTATATTTTCAAGCATTTATTTTTCTTAAAGTTTTAATATTTTTGAAGATAAGGGTTCTAAAATACTTTTTCGTTTTCAATAATTTACGACCCCCTGGTTCATCAAATCGGCAAGTTACTCACATGAAAAATAGCCTTTAAGAATGTGCTTTCACTTAAAAAAAATTCATATTTGAAACACCATTTATTATTTTTTTATTAATTTTTTTGCAGTTTCTAACAGTTCTCCGACTCCCTATGTTTTTGCGATTTTCACCCCCTAAACGTCGTTTGGGACCCCATGTTGTATGGTGATTCTTTATCCTCTTGATGCCTACCATCACCCCTCTGAGTTTGTCGGTCGAATTCGGCAACACCCTGTATAAAATAGTTGGTCATTAAATAGAAAATTAACAGTAAAGCTCACTTGTTTCTGTGTGGTGGTTGTGAAGTATACTATCTTAGTAGACTTATTTAAATAATTCTGTTCACTGAATTTTCTTAAATGATTTATAACAAATACACTTTAAACGAAGGTGATTTATTTTAATACATAAAAGTGTTATAATCGGTACGCTAAGAATTTTAGAGCACAATAGAGGTAATTAAAATGGCGTCTTAGTCGCATGCATAAAAACGGAAATGTAGATACTATATTACTTCTTATTTTGTACTGCATTATTAAGTGATGAGACGAATTTTTTTTTGCATTTGAAAAATGTCTGATTTATCCGAAATTTAAACTGGTGTTGAGCATGTGATTAGGAAATCGACTCTGTTTTATATAGATAATGCGGTTTAGACACCTTTTTTGTCTTATTTTTGAAATGAATTATGATTGGGTGCAGAACTGTTTTAGATAAATTTGTACTGAGTTTTGTATGTGATTATTTATAGCACTTACTTTCGGTTTAAGTAAAAATTACTTTTTGTTTCAAGATAGTGTTTCAAGATAACTACAGCACTGAAAGATTCAATTGTCGCAAATCTGTGATGTAGGAGGTTTTTTTTTATTAAATGATACCTAATAATTAGAGGGTTACTACTTTCATAAGTTATTCAGAAGCAAATTCTTCACAAATAATAAAATTTGATTTTTATTGTCATAATAATCTCCAAGCACCCTTCCCGAATAGCTAATTTCTTAAATGACACAGAAAAGACACAGGAGGAACATTTAAATATTGAGGTTAGTATTACCTGTGTATTAATTATATCTTTCAACTATCAGACATGATGAATGAAACAAATTCTACTTCGAAGCACTTCAGAGTAGTTTCTATATACATGTTCTTCGTTTATTCATGTTCAAGTAGCAGACAGATTATTTACTGTTTCATTCTTCTAATTACATTAAATACTAATACTAATGCACAAATATCTGATAATTTTTATTTTAAACTAATGAAATTTCGTTATGCATTGAGTTAAAGAAATTTGTATAAATGAGAGAGTCAGTCCGTTCTCACACATGATATGCATCAAAGATTCCAGCAATCTCCATTCAGGAATTTGTTGTGCATTATAAGAAAAAAAGAACAAAAAAAAAACGAATATTTAAATAAGAAGCAAGCGAAAGTTTGCAGTTAGATGTTACATGACACGTGGCTACATAATTTGATACCAGCTCCTTATCAATAATAAGATATGAGGTAAATTAACACCACAAGAGGGCGCTCTGCGTGCTTCCGGTGATAGCCAGCAGTCGGAAGACAGAGTTCAGAGTTCACCACTAGACTGGAAGTGAGAACGGTCGTCCACCGAGAAGGCTGCGAACGGAAACCGAGAAGACATGATACTCTGAAAAAAGACCGAAACTGGATTTCTTGCGTAGAAGAATTCCTCTGCAAATGCCAGTGTACCACGCGTAGGTGGGAAAAATCCTTTGAACAACATCAACTGTCCATCTTCATCATTGAATTCTCATTTGTAAATATCGTCATTTGTTAATCAAGAATAAAAAGATTAAGCTAATCCAAGTGGACTGATGCATTAAAATCCATCACACCCACAACCATAGGGGCTCGGAGCCGGTAAACAGCAAATTTCAAAAGGTACTGTGCTACTTCTGTTTTATATTTAGTCTGCCATATTTCTGAAAATGAGTATTTTAAATAGTTTAAAGAAGTGTGATTTAAAAATACTTGCCGAAGAACTCGGTGAAACTGTGTCAGAAAATGCTAAAATTCTGGAACTTAAGTAATTAATTGAGAATTCTGATGTGTTCAAAACGGATCAAGAATTTGTTCGTGGCGTCGTGAAATCGATCGTTGAGGATTGTACGGCTAAGGCAGTTACTGAACAATCGAAGTTAGAGATTGAAAAAATAAAATTGGCCCGACTCGAGAAGGAGATTGAGCTAGAAAAATTGAAAAAACAATCATTGCCTGGTGAACGAACAAACGGGCTTTTTAGTGTTGAAAATTTAATAAGAAGTATTAAATTTCTATTTATTCTGTTCCTGATAAACCCGAGGCATTGCATTTGTTTTTTACTTCCTTAGAAAAAACATTTATTACTAAAGAAGTTTCTAAAGACTTACAAGCTGAGATATTAATTAATTTGCTAAGGATTAAAGCTAATAATGTTTTAACGTATGCAACTAAAGAGGAATTGGCGGATTATGAAAAATTAGAAGAGTTATTTTTAGCTAAATTTCAGCCGACACCTCGAGAATGTCTTAGTAATTTTAAAAATGCTCAACGTTTACCACGCGAATCGCATGTACAGTTTGCATCGCGAATAAATGCAACATTTGATTACTATTGTTGGTTAAGAGAAGTAAAAAGAGATTTTAAAAAATTATGTGATTTAATTGTTGCGGATAAATTGTACGAAACTTTGGATTTCAGAACTAAAGAATACATAGGTATTCGCGAAGGAAAACATGATTTCCGCCAACTCAAGTTAGGTCGCGAATGTGATTTATTTTTTTCATCTCGGGGTAAATAGTTATCTGAAGTCAGTTATTCTAAAGTACATAGTAATGAAACGAAAGCATCAGGGTTTCAAAAACAGCCAATGAAAAGTGAATCATTCCGTTGAAATAAAAATCAAAATGTTAAACCGGGAAAGATTTGTTATGTATGAGAATGAAAGGGGAAAAGCTTTCATTTCGCTCGTAACTGCCCAAAACGATTAGAAAGATCTACAAATGAAAGTGAGTCAGGAAATAAATTTATTTTATCAAGAATTGGAACTAAGTCAAAAAATATGCTAGAATATATTGATATTTTGTGGATGGAAAAAAGTTTCTAAAAGATTCAGGAAGTGAACTTATAATTGTGAACAAATCATTTTTTCCTATCAAAAAACCAGCAGGAATTATACAAGTTTTGGAAATGAAGTTTCTGCTCAAACGGCAACTTTTTCATTTGCTTTTAATGAAAAATGTAAACCCGTTGAGATTGAGGCAGTTATAAGTGATCAATTAGTAATGGAGGGAATTTTCCCGCCAAAATGTTTGAGTCTTATTCAGCAAAATGAATTGGCAAGCACCGAAAATAAACAGGTAGATTCTATTGAGGGTAAACTTCAGTCTTATTCAGCAAAATGAATTGGCAAGCACCGAAAATAAACAGGTAGATTCTATTGAGGGTAAACTTCCATTTTTTGCGGCGGTAATTGAGAGCGAATCACTCGATGTTAGACATATTGTTGATGATAGTTTGCGTGATCAGGTTTTGCAATTGATAAAAAATTATGAACCATCTAAACAGCCTCGAGAGACTGATCTACGCCTAAATGTTGTACTGAAAGACGATGTTCCAGTACAACAACAGTCTAGAAGATTACCGTTCACAGAGCAAAAAATTGTTGATAAACAAATAGATGAATGATTAAAAACGGGTATAATCAAACATTCTTCTGAATATGCGTCCCCAATTCTGTTATGCAAAAAGCGAGATGGTACGCATAGGTTATGTGTGGATTTCAGACAATTGAACAAAAAAGTTGTTAAAGATTCTTTTCCTATGGCTCAAGTGGAGGAGGTTCTCGATCATTTAGGAGAGTCGCAAGTTTTCTCTACCTTAGATTTAAAAAATGGGTTTTTTCATGTTCCAGTTGAAGAAAAATGTACCAAATATTTAGCATTCGTTTGTCATGTAGGTTTATTTGAATTTTTAAGAACTCCATTTGATTTGTCCACAAGTCCTAGTGTGTTCTTAAGATTCATATATCATGTTTTCAGGGATCTAATCAGGGTATTACAATTGCAATTTATATGGATGATTTCATTATACCTTCACGTAATGAAACAGAGGGTTTGGAGAAAATTAAACGTGTTTTAAAAGTAGCTTCAGAATATGGATTAGAAATTAATTTTAAAAAGTGCCAAAAGTGCTATGTTATTGAAGAGGGCACAATTCGCCCTTCATCAAATAAAACGGTTGCCGTTCAAAATTTCCCTGAACCTAAGAATATTAAACAAATGCAAAGCTTCCTAGGTCTCGCAAGATATTTCAGAAAATTTGTGCCAAGTTATTCAAAAATTGCAAAACCGTTAAGTGATTTACTTCGTAGCGGTGTAGAATTTGAATTTGGACCATTACAAAAACAGCCATTTCAACGTCTGAAAGAACTTTTGTGTCAAAATGCCGTACTCCACATTTTTCAGCAAGGGAAACCTCTTGAATTACATACGGATGCTAGTAGCCATGGATTCGGAGCAGTTTTATTACAACGCTCAGATGATGGACAACTACATCCAATTCATTATATGAGTAGAAAGACATCAACGCAGCAAGAAAAACTATCAAGTTATGAGCTAGAGGTGCTAGCGATTATAGAAACATTGAAGAAATTTCGAAGTTATCTCTTGGGAGCAAAATTTAAAATAGTCACCGACTGTGATGAATTCTAAAAGACGATGGAAAGACCTGGCGCCTAAGATAGCCAGATGGGCATTATTTCTGGAGGAGTTCGAATGCGAAGTAGTCCACAGAGCAGGTCAACAAATGAAGCATGTAGAGGCATTGAGCAGGAATGCAGTGTGCCCAGGTCACCCGTTCCCAAAGCGAAATTACATCTAAGATCGCAACTGCACAAGAAGCTGACGAACGTATTCAATTGCTGAAAACTCTGGCCGAGAAAGGATTCAGAGATAATTACCATACAAAAGAAGATGTCTTGTAAATACAAGTGGATGGACGTGAACTCATCGTTGTATCGGAAGCTATGGAACTAGAGATCATTCGCGGGATCCATAACAAAGGACACTTTGCTCTACAGAAAACTGAAGATTTGCTGAAAAGAGACTTTCATATCTCGAAGGCAAAAAGGAAAATAGAAAAAGTCCTAATGAATTGTGTTGAGTGCATCCTCTGCAATAGAAAACGAGGCAAAGGATAAGGTCTTTTGAATCCAATTCCAAAGGACAATACTCCTTTGAGCACATACCATATAGATTTTATTGGTCCTTTGCCATCTACAAGCAAGAAGTATCAACACATAATTACGGTAGTAGATGCTTTCACCAAATTCGTTTGGTTCTACCCAGTCAAAACAACAACAGCTGCAGAAGCACTGCAAAAATTCAAGATCCAACAAGCTGTCTTCGGAAATCCTTCGAGAATTATTTCCGACAAAGGTTCTGCCTTTACTTCTAAAGACTTTGGGGATTACTGCCAGGACGAAGGTATTCAACATATACAAATCACAACAGGAGTGCCAAGAACAAACGGCCAGATAGAAAGAATACATGGAACACTTATTCCAGTGCTAGTGAAACTGTCAATAGACGATCCTGCCAGGTGGTTCAAGTTCGTACCAGACGTTCAACGTATCATTAACAGCACTATCAGCAGATCCACCAAATTCACTCCCTTTGAGTTGATGACAAGTGTGAAGATGCGAAACAAAACGGACCTAAGAATCAAAGAAATCCTAGATCAAGAATTCTTGCACGCCATGATTCAAGAGAAAGAAACAATTCGTGAGGTGGCAAGAGCGAATATCTTCAAAGTGCAAGAAGAGAACCAACGGCAATATAATAAACATCGTAGAATTGCCCCACTCTATAAAATAAACGACTTGGTAGCAATTAAAAGAACCCAGTTAGGAGGAGGTCTGAAGCTAAGACCTAAGTTCCTTGGACCTTAAAAAGTGGTCAAGATGAAGCCACATGATCGTTACGACGTAGCAAAAGTAGGATCTCATGAAGGGCCTGAGGCAACTTCCACTTCAGCTGATCACATGAAGCCCTGGACTTACAACTTGAGATCAATACATTTCTTTTTTTCATCATCACCCTTCCTTGTTTGTTTTTTATTTCTATCCTTTGTCTTTAATGCCCTCTCTGTTTTTTTTCTCTCCTTCATTTGTGTGTTTCAGAGTTCGGAGGATCTCGCATGTCGGTGGCCGAGCGATGTGGTAATTTGGTTTGGTTTAGTTAGATTAACGTCCCGTTTGAAGCAACACTAGGGCTATTTTGGGACGTAATTTTGAACCACGGTCAGATGACGAGGATGACACCTGAGCTGGCATCCCCCTCTCCACACCACACCAGCGGGAGGACGTTTGGTCATGACGGATTTAACGTGCAACAGATCTCCTTACACGACGATTTTTCGGTGGAATCGGGTCTCGAACCTGAAACCCTCCGGTTCCGAAGCCGAGACCTTACCAACAGGCCACCGAGACCTGAGCGAAGTGGTAAATTAACTCCACAAGATGGCGCTCTGCGTGCTTCCGGTTATAGCCAGCAGTCGGAGGGCAGAGTTCAGAGTTCACTAGACGGGAGGTGAGAACGGTCGTCCGCCGAGAAGGGTGCGAACGGAAACCGAGAAGACATGATACTCTGAAAAAAGACCGAAACTGGATTTCTTGCGTAGAAGAATTCCTCTGCAAATGCCAGTGTATCACGCGTAGGTGGGAAAAATCCTTTGAACAACATCAACTGTCCATCTTCATCATTGAATTCTCATTTGTTAATCAAGAATAAAAAGATTAAGCTAATCCAAGTGGACTGGTGCATTAAAATCTATCACACACACAGATATATAGTAATTTTTTCATTTTACTGCTTTATTTTTAAATTAAGCGACTAACGCTTTATTTCTCATTTGTTGAAAAAAATTTGTTTGATATATTATCATCATAGTTAATTTAAGAGTCATATTTCAATTTTTTTTTGCATCGGTTTTTGTTGACAATAATTTGTTAAATTTACATCAGAAATAAAGTAATTCAAGCATGAATTTAACTTATGAATTAATTTGAAAAGAAAAGCGATGTTAATAAAAAACAAATGTTTATTTTTGGGGGTATTTTATGGAAAAGAATGTTTGCTATGATAAGAAAAGAACGAAATTTCTGATTAAAAAATTAATTATTTATTGCAAATATCGTAAAGACTTCATTTTTCAAATGTTTGTCCATGCATTGCCATCGGAATAAAAAATATTTCTGCCATTTTCAAAAAGTAATAATAAAATGAATAAATTATATAAAAACTAAGTATAATTTAGCACATACGTGATTAAGTCTATACTAAATTAAGTCCATCCGTGACAGAAAGGGGGAAAAGTGACATCTGTGAAAATATACCAGCGCTATTTAAACTGTGGAGTACGATACGAAATAAGCCGAAGCAAAACAAGAAGTGATGCTGTGAAACCTTTAAAACTCCACCCTTTTCCAAAGTTTTCAATATTTATAACCAAAAAAACAACCCCCCGACTTAAAATATTCATTAATATTTGTTAAATATCTATTTTAATTTGAATTTCTTTTGATATAACAAATTAACATCCCTAATTTTAATTTCGGAAGCATTATTTTCCGGAAACATTATTTGAACGAAACTGTGCCCGTGAATTTTTTTCATGCTTGAGTTGTCACCAGAAGAAAAAAAAATTAAATAGCTCTGTTATATAAAACTAATTAGTAACTTTTGCAGCTAGGATAGATACAATCAGTATTAGACTTTAGTTACAATCCCTTCTTCTTTGTTTTCACAATACAGTAAGTATTAAACTTTAATAACAATTCTTTCTTTCTCTATATCCCAATACAATCAGTATTAGACTTTAGTAACAATCCTTTCTTCCTCGTTTTCCAAATATCATCAGTATTAAAATTTAGTAGCAATCCCTTCTGTCTCGTTTTCCCAATAAAATCAGTATTAGACTTTAGTAACAATCCCTTCTTCTTCATTTTTCCAATACAAACATTGTTAGACTTTAGTAACAATCCCTTCCTCTTCATTTTTCCAATACAATAAGTATTAGACTTGAATAAAAATCCCTTCTTCTTCATTTTGCCAATACAGTCAGCATTAGATTTTAGCAAAATCCCTTCTTCATTTTTCCAATGCAATCAGTATTAGATTTTGATAAGAATCCCTTCTTCCACGTTTTCCTAAAAGACATTATTTTAGATGGATTTAATTATATTTGTTTAAATTTAGTTTTTGATACTCAACCATAAATATTTTTAGAAATATTTCCTCTAGTTTTTATTAAGAGAAATATAACGGTATATCCTTTTTTTTTTTTCAGAATTTCCACCCACATACATTATGGAAAACTTTTCTCTCAAATTCAAATGCAGGCAAAAATATTCCCTGCCAGAATGGTGAAGTGACCTTTAGGAAACCAAAGAACTGCCATGAAATTCCTCTGAAATAAGAACATCGCGAAAAAAAAAAAAAAATCTTGCAAGGGGGAAAAATATCGCTGTACCGAAAGTCCGCTGCCCGGCGGCATTTCATTTATGCACTGACCGTTTGCCTCTTTCTTTTCCCGAGATTTCTGCACTGTTTTTTAAAAGGCAAAAAAGGGAAACTCCGGCTTCAATTCAGAAGAGCAATTTCAAACTTGTTCTGAATGTTCCCGGGCTATATCTCAGGCCAGAGATAGCGGACGGAGAGAGTATTTGGCGCAGAAGAATTTGCCTGGGGCAATTATTATTATTTTTTTTTTTTCACCGGGAGTCCGAGGGAGATTGCAGATTGAAAAAGAAAAATAGAAATGGAACTCTTCACTCTGTTTTTGTTTATGTATTTCTGGACCACCACTCAAGAAAACCGTCGTCCGTCCCTTGGGTACAACTGGCGCCTCAGGTTCATAAGTCATTTTCCAAGAACCTAAGGCAGTGAATGACACTTGGTATAAATGAGAAAACTGAATATATACCAGATAATGCCACCTATAAGCAAGAATGGACAAATCTTGGCAGTTTTAGAATAAATACGAAGGTTAAAACTCGAGCAAGAATAGCATCTCTCATATATGACAGACATTTAATTTCAGCTTGACTGTAAGTGCTTGCAAGTCCAGATTTTGATGAATCTCCAAGTTTTAGATCCCCCTGAGTCCACAAAAACACATTTTTGGAAAATATCCGCCTGTCTGTCTGTAACAATGATAACTCAAAAACGTTTTGAGTTAGACGAATGAAATTTGGTATAAGGCCTTTATATCAAATTTATAAATTTGCATCAAATTAAGAGTAAAATATACTCGAAGGAAGCCTATCTGTGCGGCTGCTCGGATATAAGTTAGCATGATACTTACTAAACAAAGACAGCCAGATATAGAAAATTCGGGAAATCAGATTTAGCCTCTATAATGTGGTCTCCTGCCAAATTTTGAGCCATTCCCAACAACAGTTGATTATCTGTTCATCTGCACTTTCAGAAACATGTAAACGCGATCATTCAAAAACGCAATGACTTAAATATATGAAATTTTGTATAAGATTTTGTGAATACGTGTGCAGTTTTGTGTAAAATTTTGTTTTAACCCTTTAAAGGGCCATTTTTTTCTAGTCATATTATGTTAAAATATTTTTAGACTTGAAATTAGAATAAGAAAAGGGATTCATTTAGCTTATTAGATAAATTTAATTTGATTAATTAAATACTTTGGTTAATTAATAATTAAGTAACAAATCAAGACACATCATTTTGTCTGAGATAAAGAACTGAAGCATCTAAGTTTCTGACTTACTAAAGAAATTTCAGAACTTATGCCAACCTACATAATTTCATACAAAGATTGATAAATTTGGTGGGAAGCATACTTCTAATGGCCCTAGAAAGGGTTAATCGGTTGGGAAACACATATCTAAAACACAGTTCAATTTCTGCATACTATCAACGCATGCCAGGGATTAATCGCCAAATAACTCGCCTAGATTTACACAATACATTCAGTATAAATGTTAAATTCACGTCAAAAGTTCAGATTTTGTAATTATTGTATGCCATGTAAAGCATTCTCTGGCATGACAAGTTTATTAGAAATTATACGAGAACGTTTCGAGGAGTCCACTAAAGCTAGTTCTTTTAGAGGTAAATAAAATTTTAAATAGTGAGCACAGTTATTTATATCTTAACTTACTAACATATTTATATATGTTAATTAACATCCTGCACGATAACATATCTCTGAAGAAGTTGCAGATGATAATTTATCATTCATCAAATATTTATTTGCATTTATAATTTTATTAGATGCAGAGATATGCAGTTTCAAATAATTGTTCATAGAATTCTTTTTTTTTTTTTTTTTGCTGGCATGCCATCATTTTACTGAAATCCAAGATTAAACCAAGCGAGTGATCAAATAATAATAATGTAGTAATTCTTTAAGTAATTAGTGCAATTACACTTACTCTTATGTATCACCAAAGAATGCTTCATTTTCTTGCAAAACAAAAAAAAAAAAAAAAAAAAAAAGTGAGGTAATTGGAAAAGAAAAATTTTTTACCATTTGAGAAGGATCGAATTTGGAAAAAGTTCTAAAACACTGTAATATATTAACAACCAAAAATATTGTGCCATAATTTGCCACCGATCATTTATCGAATTTTTTTTCCTTTTAACATTTTTTTAAAACATTTATTTTCGGTAGCATAGCCAAATATGACTATATTGCTAATATACCCAATCCAACTATCCTATTTTTCATTATTATTATTTAGTTAGATGATATTTCTTTGTTCAAGATTATCTTGTTGCATTAATTCAATTATAAATTTTCGAACAATTGAGAGGAGGCTGGAGTCATGGCATAGCGATGGCGAGTCTTCCCTCTGATCTGGGCGTAGCGGGTTCGAGTCCCGGTTCGGGCATGGCTGTTGTTCTTCTGTGTTCTATTTGTGAGGTGTGTGAATGTGCCCCTTTGTAAAAAGCGGTTGCGCAAGCGAATGTGACGCATGAAGTAGCTAAGTCGTATTCTTGGCCCTAGATGGCGCTACTAAAAAAACAAGAGACGCTCACTCAGCTTAAATCGTTGATAGGTAACTGTCAGAGGGCTTAAAAAATGCCATAAATCACAACACAACAACAACATTGAGATGATTAACCATGTCACGAAGTTTTAGTACCGCATTAAAAGGCCTATGAACGACTTTAGTTTAGTTCCTAACTTTTAAAACACGATAATTCGAAGCACATATGACATAGGGTAGGCAGGTTAAATGTCAAATAATTCTGCCTAATATAAATACAGAAAATTGAAGGTAGAGAATAAAAAAAAGACATTAAAAAATGAAATGTAAAAAATATCGTTTTGAGAAGACTACTCCAGTTGGAGTGGTTTTCCCAAAATTTCCTCGCATATATTTTAATAAAGATGTTACACCAGAAAACGTTTTCCCTACTATTGTCGTATAATAATTACGAAATGCTAAACTTTGGCGTGAATTCAGCATTTTACTGAATCTGTTATGTTATCCTTGGAGAGAGTTTTGATGACTAATCCCTGTTATGCTTTAATGATGTTCTAAAATCGAATTTATATTTTAGACGCGTTTTATTCAGCCGATTAAACAAAAATTTGATACAAAATTGCACTTGTAGTCACAAAATCCTACACCAAATTTGATATATTTTAGTCATTGCATTTTTAAATTGTCGCATTTGCATGTTCCTGAAAGTACAGACCGACAGTCAACCCGTGCTTGGATTTGGCTCAAAGTTTGACAGATGTCTACAATATAGATGTTTGATCTGTGTGTCAAATTGTATCTATCTAGCTCTTTCCGGTTTGTAAATATCGTGTTAACTTACATTCGAACGGCCGGACATAAAATGTTGTAACTGAAGATTAGTAAAATAATAATTAAACATAATATATTCTTTGAACTCAATCAGACGAAAATTGTTTACCACCTATTTTATTTATTTAGGATACATGATATAACCCCAAATTTTTTTTACTCAATAAAATTATCTTAATTTTTTTTTTATAAATTATCCAGAAAATAATGTATAGATTTTTCTTTCAATCAACAAAAGAATAAATCATGTTTTTCTTTCTAAATTACAAGTTGCTCTTTGTGATTTAAAAATGCTATATTATTCAGTTTTTTTTTCTGTCTGTTTTTATAATGAATGAATGACAATGTTATTTTATTGTAAACATTTCTGGAAAATTGCTTAACTCAAAACAAAGTGCATTGTTCCGAAATCGGCAGCTGATTTTCTTCTCGCTACACATCTGTCTTCCTGCATTGCACTCATTAATATAATTAACATTTATAAGGCAACCTTTCCTTCCCAAGCTGAAAAAAAAAACTCGTTTGGTTTGAAATTAGGATCTTTACAATGAATGCATGTTTTAAGCAGGTAACAGAAGGAGATCGGATGCTTCAACAATAATTTCAAATGTAATCGAGCTCCCAAGCTTTTTCATACTTGACAAAAAAAATAATAAGAACATTAATTAAAACGCATTTTTCAACTTTTAGTATTATTTGTAATTTATTTCAGGATAAAATTTTATTGTTTTAAAGTTAAATAGTAATATAAGATGTAATTTACATTATCAATAATTATAACGAGTGAGAGGGTGTCTCTTCAAAATATACTTATTAATTAAGGTATTATCACTTTTTCTTCCCCCGAGTAATACTATGTACCTTGGATAAGGCAGTGATTGAATGCTCAGAGTTTTATTTTCAAGGTGATTCTCATTTAGACCATGGAGCACACATGAGAGTTGAGTTCTCCAAGTTGTAAGAAAGAAAACTGATTCTTGCAATTAATATAATGCTTCATGCAATTAATATAATTGCATGAATAAAGATCAGTCTTTGTCGTAAATATAACGCTCTTAATAAATCTAGCATGTGGACTTCGGCGATTTTTTTTTTGTCGATTAGCATCTGGTATGCGGTTAATACACAAGTAGCAGAAAATCACTTTTTTTAAAAAAATCAGATCAACAGTAACCAAAATTTGATATAGAAATATAAGTGTACTCACAAAACCATATACCAAATTTCATTCATTTAAGTCATTGGATTTTTGAGCTATCGCGATTACATGTTGAAGAATGTGCAGACTGAAAGACGCTCAACCCCTTAACGTATTTATGTATTTAACTCAAAATTTTTCAAGAATCTACACTTTAAGATGCCGTGCGCGAAATGCGTCACGTCTGTCGCTTTATGTTTTGCAGTTAACATGTTCATTTATACTCGGACAATCGGAATAAATAGATTTTCTATGAATGGATCTCGTTCAAGTATTGTAATTGTTAAAAATTTTGACGAACCTCTACATTTTAAACCACCTGAGTTCGATAATCTTGACCTTTGGCGACAAAAATGAAGGTTTTAGAAAATGCACAAATTTTGGCGCTTTTTCTGTTAAGAGCCGAGATTCGAAGATCTTACTAGAAAATTCGATATTTTCTCGGAAGATAAAATAAAAGGAAGCGCTCATATGAACATATTTATCTATTTAGAGTGTTAACTGCAGAAAGAACTTTTCAGTTACTTTACACTAAACGTTTTCGTTTTATGCTGTTATCCTGCTGGCGATTTGTTGTCTGCTATTATGTTAGTATTTACAAGTGCATATTGTCATCCGTGCTTCTCGCTCCCATGTATATTCGTAAAATATAAAACATCATCTTCCATTATATAGCGAACTGACATTCTTTCATTGTAGACCCACCAGATTATTTCCGTAAGAATATGATTTTCTCATTTTTTTTAGAAATGAAATAAGAATATTTCCTAATCAAATTAACGAAAACGGACTTTCGGATCGTAACAGACTTTCTAATATTTAAGATTTTAGCATTTATATAGAACACAACCACCATCATTTGTTTGAAAATCGTAGATTAGGAAAATTGGATTTTTTTCTTGCCATAAAAGACAATAGGGAAAAAAATCGGGCTGTTTTAATTCAATATACTGAAACATGTTTATTAAAAGTGCTTATATTGATCTCATTTTTTTCATCATTACTGGGCTTAATGAAGCTTTCATTATTAAAACAGTGTTATTATCCATAATGTAGCGATTCAATCAAAACATGCTAAGTCAAGATTAAATTAATTCTTAAGGGAAAGGTTATTTTTTTTATCAAAAACTAATTAAAACAGAAGGTGTGTGTTTTGATTCTCATTTATAATAATTACTGGATCAATAAGTTTTTGATAATTAAAGAAAAATATTGTTTTCTTAAGCTTTTTATTATAAGCTTAAGCGTAAAAAGCCAAAATTAACTTCTTTAAAAAATTATCTCAATTTTTGATCAATAAAGTGCTTGAAAGAAGGTCAAATGAAGGCTGAAAAAAAAACTCTTTTTTTTAATCAGGTTAATTTATATCGATATTAATTACTTGTCTAACTTTTAATTAATAGTTTTAACTATTAAAAAAACAATCAGCTACCAAGTTATTTTAAAAAGAAATGTAATGTTGATATTTCAGTTATAGAAATTATGCTCTTTTTAAGATGTCCATTATACATGGTCCAATTGCATTAATGTGACCACCTGTCAAAATCGAGAATAACCACCTTTAGGAAAGCGGACAGCTGCGAGACGTGCAGGATGAGAGTCAATTAGGTTCCTGAAGGTGTTCAATTAGGATATTGAGCCATGCCATGGCCAGCTGCACTAAGTTACACGTGTGAGGATCCATGGTGCGTACAACCCGATCGAGATTCTCGATTGGGTTCAAGTCCTGGGAGTTTGGTGGCCAAGGGAGTACGGTAAACTCATCCTGTTTCTCGACGAACCAAGCATGTACACTGCCAGCTTTATGACACGTCGCACTGTCCTGCTGGTAGATGCCATCATCCTGAGGAAAAAGAATTCGCATATAGGAGTGAACATGGTCCGCAAGGATAGATGCATACTTGTGTTGATCTGTCGTGCCTTTCACAATGATGAGTGCACCCAGGGAATACCACGAAAACATTCCCCAGACAATAATGCTCCCTCCTCCAGCTTGGACCCTTCCGGCAAATGTTGCTTTCAAACCTTTCAAATCTTATACGCCAACACCCTTCTGTCCAATGGAGCATAAAACATGATTCATCGGGAAAAGCCACTTGTCTCCACTCAGTGGAAGTCCAGTTGCGGTACTGGCGTGCAAATTCCAGCTTTCGTCGCTGATGAACAGCAGGCAGCATAGATGCATTAACTAGGAGTCTGCTGTGGACACCCATATGCAGCAACGTTCGCTGAACTGTTGTTGTGTAGACACTGTTGGTAGCCCTTTGGTTCATCTGGGCAGTCAGTTTCACAATAGTTGCACGTCTATTCGCCCGAACGCATCTCCACAGCCTTCATTCACCTCTGCCATCTATGGCCCGTGGTGCACCACATTTGCCATGTCGCTGGTTTTGAATAGTGTCATTTTGCTATGCACGGTATACTTTTACCACGGCAGTCAGTGAACAGTTTACAAAATTAGCCGTTTCAGAAATGCTTCCAGCCTTGGCCAGAAAGTCAATGATCATTCCCTTTTGTACGTCGGATAAATCGCTCCGTTTTTGCACGACTGCAGGAACAGAAATGTTTTCCGAATGTCTACAACACACTTTATATATCCACCAAATTTGCTGATAATGCGTGTCTTCTGCGACTGGTTATTTAAAGTTAACGTCAAAAGTAGGCGCTGGTCACATTAATATGATTGAACTGTGTATATGATATTAAATCAGCAGAACTCAAAAATCGTAAAGCAGTTATGAAAATCTTGATAAATAAAATTTCGGTCTATAATGTCAGAAACTAAAATAAAACTTAAATGTTAACAGCTGAAAGATTCTGTTCGACAAAATAATTAATTTATGATTATTAATTCTTAGGAATCTAATAGATATTTCCGTACCGATGTTTATGCTTTCTTTGGGCAAAATTACTCAACAAGACGACAATGTGACTCAAAATAATTCTACGGTATTGTAATTCACAATTCATGAAGTTTGGTTGTAGAACAATGCTTCGGAAACTGTAGTCCTTAATCTTAAATGGGAACGCGTTTATAAATTAAGAGATCGCGAAAAACTTGTTTCTTTGTGGAAAGTTGAATTCTTCAGACTTTTCAAGCAAACAAAAGTCTTATCAAGTTACCAATTCTCAAGTTCTGAAGCAGTGTCGCCAAAAACGCAATGAAGGAATATATTTGCTTAGAAGCAAGAGAATAAATATCAATATATTCTTATTATCAATATGTTGTATGGAATATATTCCTCCTATATCAGGAATTCAAAGAGGAATATCAGTATTCTTCTGTGAATTTCGACGTATACCAAACAAATCGGTGAAGAACCTAATATTTTGTTATATTCTTATACTTGCGATAGATTCAAACTATATTCATCAGTCAATAAATAGATTCGAGAACTTTCTGGACGAAGCAGTAAATCTGTATTATTTTATTTAAATTTTCCTAATAATTTATTTTACTGAAGCAGTGTAGCCACAAAGATATTGTAAGAGGTGAAAAAAGAAGCTTGTAATTGTACAAGTACATATATATCTTGTATTTGTGTTTCTGTATATGAACGATAGCAAAAATAAGTTTCTCAAGATAATTACACCAAATCAAATGTCATTTATTCAGTATATATAATATTTACTTGAGAACATTTTATTGAATTCTTCCTAATAAATTCATTGTACTAAATTTCTACAAATATAAATTTATCATTGGTTAAAGGCTCAATGATCTAT
>JAPMOR010110250.1:293364-304997 GCA_026543865.1 Argiope aurantia
TAAATATCCTTCCATTTGGTTCAATTTCCATCACCGCTTTCTGCGCAATCAAATTCCGCCGTCGTATTTGACTCCAAACATTCCGGATTATTTTACTAAGCGCATCAGGCCAATCTCAAATGCAATTTTCTGCAGCACATTAACGAATTATTTCTGTTGTTTGTTCAACTCAATTAAGCGTATAAGTATCCCCGTCATTAAGGCTGGGGGCCCTTGGAGGGTGCACGTCAAATTACATTCCAAACTTAATTGGTTTGCAGTACTGAGCACTTTCGAGAAGACGTAGCAAAAGAGTGATTAAAAGTACAATATCTCCTTGGAGGGTAGCGGAGGTATGCATGGTATGCTTTCGCACTGGTAACGAACTTTTGGACAAAATAGCGCTTCTTTAAGAAAGGACTGGACGAAATTTTAATCTCATAAACTCGTTATAGTTTCCTCTGTAGAAAAACCGCTTTCTCGTCAAAGCATGCGGAATATTTAACAAATATGAAGGAGATGTTGCGACCAGAAATCTTCTTCTTTTTTATTATTCCAAAGCACGGGAAGAGAATTGCACGAATACTTACTGTTGGATATAAATGATTACTGTACTCACGGAAGAAAAGCATTATACATTTTTATATTCTTCATATGGAGCATGACAGTTGTCTGGTTTACCAGTGGTCTAGAGGGTTAAAGCACGATATAACTTGGTTAGTGAGAAATAATCGAAGGGAAAAAGTAGTGGGTTCTATCTCCTGGTAAGAACTCTTGATTAGAACTGATTAGATGGAATTTTAATCCCATAAATTCGTTATAGTTTCCTCGGCAGAAAAACTGCTTTCTCGTCAAAGCATGCGGAATATTTAACAAATATGAAGGAGATGCTGCTGCCAGAAATCTTCTTTTTTTTATTATTCGAAAGCACGAAAAGATAATTACAAGAATACTTACTGTTGCATATAAACGATTACTCTATTCACGGAAGAAAAGATTTTACATTTTTATATTCTTTATATGGGATATGACAGTTGCCAGGGCAACCAGTGATCTGGAGGGTTAAAGCAAGCCTCAACTTGGTTATTGAAAAAGAATAGATGGAAAAAAGTAATGGGTGCTATCCTCAGGTAGCACTCCCCACTGGGGTGCATCTCAAAAATAAGGATGAGAAGCTTCCGGTGTGGTGGATGGTTCTCGTTACCAAAGAAAGAGGTTGGGGTTGGCTATTTCCCATCGATGACCGGATGTACTTCCCACGGGAAGGGTTGTACTGTAGCCGGTGATGGTTCTTAGGAACTCAAACACAGTTCCAACTGTTACTGCCACGGTGGTCCGGTTATTCAATTTTAACCCTGTGTCTTAGGCAAGTCGGAGTAGATAATTTATGTTCCTCTGGTAGCACTATTGACTAGGGAAAATGGTATACATGCTTTGAAACGAATTCTTTGCTTTGGTTGTAATAAAATATCTGGCTATACTCCAAGCGGAGCATATACATGGGTCTGTTGGATCCTCATGTATAAAAAAGTCAAATCCATGCTTTATATGATTCTTCAAGGCCGCTTTAACAAATCGAAGCTACAGTTTCATTTTTTCATCAGTTCTTGACTCGTGGACCTGACTGATAGACTATCACAAATAACACTACAATAAGAGCGGTGGGTTTGAAATTAAACTAAAATTCAAATTGGATTATGATATACAGGAAATTTAAATTTACGATTTAATCAGAGCCGGATCAGGGCTTCTAGGATCTTCAGGCTATCCTTCCCTAAAAGTAGATTTTTTTTTTTTTTTTTTTTTTTTTACCGGCTTTCATTTAATATCTTTATAAGCAATTTTAAGTAGCAAATTTTGACAAACTGAGCTCATAATTGCAAATTACTTTCTAAATAATTGGTTTCAATGTATGGCACATAAAAAAATGGCAGTATTTTAATAAAATTTAAATCATATTTGATAATAGGATTGGACATTTTTCAAAATTATAAAGCACCAATTTATTTTAAAATTACAAAATGTAACACTTATACTTAGTAAAGATTAAGAATGTTATTTAAATAATGTGCCAAAATTAATTTAACAATGTTTAATTTGAATTTGAATAAGTCTGAATATGCGATCATTTGAATTAAATGACAGCACAAAATTAACTAACTTTAACTGCAACATAATGTCCAGGATTCGAGGTCCAATAAAATAGCTGGGCTTTAAGTTATTCCCTCCTTCGCCTATTTAATAAACCGGCCCTGGAGTTCATTCACTCCTATCTGAAGTTTTTATTAAACTATAATGTACGTAAACCTAAACAATTATAGCAAAAACAAACAAATAAATAATAGATAGAGAAAGAGAGATTAATCCATTAAAACTTTTTCGAGGTTATTTCGTACGAAATTGAATAGCTTAATGATTATGATATACCAAATGAAACCATTAAAATTAACGCAAAAAAAATCACAGTACGAAGAAGATTTCAATTATAAATACTGATGGTAAGTTAGTTTAATTTTATGTATACATAGGGAAGTCAAAATGTGTCGTACATATGGAGAAATTAATTGCTTAAATTTTTTTTTCTTTTTTTTTCTTTCTCTGTTTTTCTTTGCATTATTTATCTTTTCTTTTGTCCCACTAAACATTAGTCTAAATAAAAAATTGTCCGGTGTTGTCTGTTGTTTGTTCTTAACAGCTTTTCATCAAAGGGGTAAATCATTTTCTTATTGACATGATAACGGCATTGATTTTCGGCGCCACAATCTGTGACTGCTTTGCATTCAAAAAAATTGATAATGAGCCAATTATTCATGATCCGAGTAATGATTTTAAATCGATTACTACAATATCCAGATGACATTATTTATATCCAAGTCACGAAAAATTAAATAATGATATTTATTTCTGAAGAAGCATCTTATCATTAATCTAACTTTGTAAAAGATAATAATGCTGATGGAAATTGGCTTGTGTTTGTGCTCTATAATGGTTGGAAAAAGCAAATTTTTATTGAAAAATAAATTTGAAAACTATTAGAATGTTATAGGATCTTTGTTTGAAGCATTGACAAATTCTATTTATGGGAACAGGTTTCATCACAAATAAATTAAACTTTTGGAAGCATATTAAAAATGAAATCCTTTCATAGATTTCACAAGACTTCTCCCAATGCATGCTTGGTTAAAAATTTTGTCGTTATTACCCTATTAATAGGAATTTAGAATTTCAATTTGTTTTGTGAAATACAAGAATAGACTGTTATACGATTTTTGATAAAAGTATTGACAAATCCTATTTATGGAAAAAAAAATCATCCCAAATAAATTAAACTTTTGGGAAGATGTTAAAAATGAAATCCTTTCAAAGATTTTACAAGACTTCCCCCAATGCATGCTTGGTTAAAAATTTTGTCGTTATTACCCTAATTTAATTCTTTTTGTGAAATATATGAGTAAAAAATATTTAAATGCCAATTACTAGTATTCTAAATAAAATTCTTTCACTAAATAATATTACAAACGCAACAGCAGATAAGTACATACAAGAAAATAACGTAAAATAGAGAAATTGCTTTAAATGATTATTATAGATAAGTTACAATTTATTTATCAAAAACCAAAATTTGTAAGTAAAAATATTTGAATATCAGAATTTGAATATTATCCCTTTTTTCAACAAATCCTTATATCCCATTTTTCTATCTCATACAAAAAAAAATGTTTTTTGGTTCGTTTATAAAATATACGATTTGACTTTTATAAATTTCAGACATCATATATCATTCGAAAGATTCTCAGACGGTTCCGTTGCCATAGATACTCCCTAGAAAAAATCATATCAGACGAGATTTTCAGCGTAATCAAATTATTTCTGGGACATATTGCTGAAAATGTCCCATAAAATACTTCTACAAACAGAAGCAAAAGCAATTCAATACATATAGTATTATGAAAAACTTCCACGTGATAGTAAAGAAGGATATCAGTTTTGTATATAACCTTGTAGTATATATTACTCTCTGTATTTTATCATTTTAAACAACATAAAAAAATAAGCATAACCTACTGAGAGATCAAAATAGAAATATTTAATTTTAAAATGGATGTTTTATTATTTACTAGCCGCCTTTGGCGACCAGCCGGTTCGCCAGTATTACCGCTCATTACAATATTCAATTAAATATTTTAAGTAACTGGTCTCTTAATAGATTCTCAAACAAAACATTTTTAATCTTCAAATTTTGATAGTCATACCAAACTTATACTGTTTAGATCGTTTCTTTCAATTTACTATATATATTTTGCTAATTTGTTGTCATTTCCGGTAAAACTTCAATTTTAATTTAAAGTGGAAATGATGAAATTGCAATTAATATAAATATATTTTTAAATAAAACCAAGCGTTTTATTTTATTTATCATCTTTATTGTTATTTATTTATTAATATTATTACTGAATATAAGTACTGCAAACAGAATCGCTCGGTATTTAAGTCTTATGTGAACTACAAAATATTTTTCATAATTTATGTAATATCTAAAACAATAATTCAACAAAAACTTCTCAGATTCAGCATAAAATTCAGTTTTTAGTTTTGCTTTCAAAAGGATTGAAAAGAAATCAATAATAATATTTTGTTCCGGCCTATAAACATATTTCATAAATTATGAAGTCTAAATTTAATGCAGTAAGGTATCATATTCTGAGAAATATTCTGGACACATCAAATTTTAAATAAATGAATGAATGTTTCTGTTTTCCACGATCAACTAAGACTTATTTATAAAGTTTTGAATGTTAAAAATTTAGAAAAACTCAACATTTTCATAATCTTACTCCAATTAAACTTGAGAAACCTGCGTGCTGATTGGCGTATTTTCTTTGAAACGATCGATGGAAAATCTAAAATTATCCTTTTTTTATTGAATAGTGATATTCAAATTTTCATAAATCAGTCAGTTTAAGTGATTGATTTAGTTGCTTGGAAATTAACTCTTTTTATTTAAAATATTAGGGTTTCAAGAACATTTTGTTATTCTTGATTTCCACAGCAGAAGCTTCATGTAAAATCAAAAATTCGTTATTTATTAGAACATTTATTAAATCAAGTTATATAAAATATAATCATTTTCCATTTAGACCATTTTAGCAGATCTGTGACTTAATAAAGGTTTACAGATCAGCTGTGTGGCCCTGATTTGAATGGATATCCTGTTCATATTAAACAAAACTTGCCTTAAAATATAACTGATTTATTGGATTAATAATATAGAGAGTGTAAAAGATCATAAAATAATTTTTCTTGAATTTATTTTTTAGAAAAAATAATATTTCATATATGTTTCCTTTCCTACAGACACGTGCCGAAAATTATATTTTTGCATATTTTATTTGCAAAAATATTTAATAATTTTTAGTTGGAGCTTTAATCAATGTGATGGCAACACTTTGAAAAAAGCTAATTTTTTTCCATGAATACGAAACGTGCTCGAGCAGCTTAAATTTTATTTTTATTTTGTACGAAAAAAAATTGTTGAAAAATATATTTAAAATATTTATTTAAAAATTCATTAAAAATAGAAATTTAATTTTAAGGTTAAAACATTGGTATCATTTAAAAGATAAATTTTTGATCTTGAACTTCATGTAAAAATCTTTTTTGTGCGGTAATATTTTCGGAAGTTATAGCAAAAACATGCCAAAATTTCGCTTAATTTTTAAATAAATAAAATTCTAATTAAAAATTTGAAAAAATAACCCCTAGGTGCACATTCCCGGCTTCCAAGGTATACACGTGCCATACTTGGTAGCTGTAGGTTGAATGGTCTGACCTGTAGAGCGCCAACACACACACACATTGAGCTTTATTATAAGTAGTGGTACTACATAGAACAAACACATCAAAAGTAAACATAACATTTCAATAGTTGTCAAAAACAAAAGAGAAAAAAAATGCTATTAATAAGGAGACGATATTTAGAAAAGTACAGATATTTAGACTGGAAAATGAAATTATCTGAAATTAACCACACGCGCAGACGATATTTACAAAAGTAAAAATATTCAAACCTGAAACGGAACATATATGAGTTATTCAATCAATAAATGCCATAAGTGTGTTTATATCTTCATTATTTTATGAGTTATTAAACATCAAAATGGGTCCGGGACTAAATAATCACCCTGTATAGAGAGTGTAAAAGATCATAAAATAATTTTTCTTGAATTTATTTTTTAGAAAAAATAATATTTCATATTTGTTTCATTTCCTACAGACACGTGCCGAAAATTATATTTTTGCAGATTTCATTTCCAAAAAGATTTAATTTATTTTTAATTGGAGCTTTAATCAATGTGATGGCAACACTTTGAAAAAAGCTAATTTTTTCCCATGAATGCGAAACGTGCTCTTGCAGCTTGAATTTTATTTTTATTTTGCACGAAAAAAATTGTTGAAAAATATAGTTATTATAAATATAGTATTTATTTAAAAATTCATTAAAAATAGAAATTTAAGGTTAAGGTTAAAACATTATCATCATTTAAAAGATAAATTTTTGATCTTTAACTTCATGTAAAAATCTTTTTTGTCCGGTAATATTTTCGGAAGTTATAGCAGAAACACGTCAAAATTTCGCTTAATTTTTAAATAAATAAAATTCTAGTTAAAAATTCGAATAAATAACCCCCAGGTGCACATTCCCGGCCTCCAAGATATACACGTGCCAAATTTCGTAGCTGTAGGTTGAATGGTCTGGCCTGTAGAGCGCCAACACACACACACATTGAGCTTTATTACAAGTATATAGATTATTTTATTATTTTAACTGTACTTTAGCCTAATAAGCAAGGAAAAAAACCCCCACGAATCTTTTAACGTTGTTTATTAGCTTATAATTTTAAATAATCATTTTTTTTTCATAAAGAGACTAAATTCACTTCGCAATTTTGTTATGCTTACAAAAATATGTGTCCTTAATGATTTCATTTTATAACTTTTCGCTTAAAGAATTCGCTTAAATTTTGATTTATTTATAAGAAATCTTATGTTAGTAGTTCTCAATTAGAAACATTGTCAGATAATATCTATACTTTAATCTGTATATCAGTACGGATATTAAAATACAAGTTTATTTAAAAAGAAAGGGCAGATTTAAATGATTTATTTCTTATGAATGGTAATAGATAGGAACACTTGCGATACATTAATTGATAGGAAAAAGTACAAAGTTTATTTTTACGCATTCGACGGAAGTTCCATTTGTTAAGCTACAAACATCTAATTCCATTTCTAGCCACCTGTGAGACAATTGGTATCCGATTCACTTCCATAACATTTCGGTCTTGCAGATGTCATAGAATACAGAGACAGAACTGATATAGGATTTTCAGCACTCACCATATGATTGTTTGAGAAATTCCATTACCTCTGCTTTTGAATTTCTTATGGTTATGTACAAAAGTTGTTCGAATATTGCTTTGCCCTTTCAACTTTCTGCTATCAATTTTTTTGGTATCAACTATTTTTCTATTAATGACGAAGCGGCTCTTTGTAGAACTTAGAACGAAATGCATGCTGTAATGCAACAATAGATTTGCTCATTGCATAAAATAACATACAAAACAACTTTTTCTAAAGCATTGCCATTTTCTCTTAGAGAAACATTTTTTACCGAATAAAAACAAACAGGGTGAGTGGTTTGCTTGAAGTTTTCTCTCATACTTTCTATAAAGATCCTAATCTCTTTTCTTCGCAATAAAATTGTGGACCTTCGGTAAGACCACGATAGCTCTTATGGTATTGATGAACAAAAGTTAAACGAAATGTTAACTTTTGGAGTGAATTTAACATTTTAATGATTCTATCCCGTGATCTCTTGACGAATTTTAACGATTAATTCCTAGCACGCTGTTAATAGTATTCAAAAATCGAAACTGTGCTGTAGACGCTTTATTCCCCATTAGGTGAGAAATTTTTTTTACGAAACTGCACTTGTAGTCACAAAATTCCATACCAGACTCTATATATTTAAGTCTTTGCGTTATCATGGTTACATGTTTCTGAAACTGCAAATCGACAGACGGTCACCCTCTTGATGGATTTGGTTCAATTTTGGTCTACACTATAAATGTTAAATACGTGTGCCGAATTTCATCCATCCAGCTCTCTTTGTTTTGTAATTATCTAACTTATATTTGATTTATTTGTAACTTATATTTATTCATCTGGACAGACAGACTTCCTCCGAGCGAATTTTGCTCAAAATTTGATAGAAATCTACAAATTTGACGTAAAGAACGTATACCAAATTTCATTCGTCAAGCTCAAAACGTTTTTTGAGTTATATTTGTTGCAGACAGACATTTTTCAAACATGTGCTTTTCGAACTGCAAAAGATCTGAAACGTGGCGAATCCTCAAAATCTCGAGATCGAATTTTTTAAAAAGCTTACTAAACTTTCTCTATACTAGGTATACGGGAAAGTAAAAATCAAAAACCCCATTTGAGATTTCAAGAAGACCCTAAACAAATTCTGCTTCTCTAAGTCTAATTGTGTTTCAAAAGAAAAATAATTAAATATTTACAAGAAAGAGAGAGAGAGAGAGAGAGAAAGAAATAGAGCATCATTCGAAGAACGGAACTGCAGTTCAGCAAAAAGCGCCATTCACACGGAATGCTAATATTGCATGCAATAATTATTACACTTACGCTACCAGATTTCAAGAGCAAAAGCTGGTTTGCAGCTGGTTCGTGATCTTCGCAGTTTTCTCTTCATTAAAGGTGGGAACGTCAACAATTTTTTTTTCTCGCATTTCGCCATGGCAGGAAAAAAAAAATCCATCCGCTCAGCATTTTGTTGAATTTGTTCTCTAAATCCAAATCAACCCCCTCTAACGACGTACGTGACTCGATTTTAATTGGCGGAAAAGTTAGCTTAAGATCTTTTTTTTTTCTCTGTGCCGACAAACAGGGGAGTTATTTGCTTTCCTAAGATTTACTTCCAGATGACCGTAAAAGGGATGTGGAAAGGGTCAATTTGCAGATTGGGTGGAACACAGAGTTTTCGAACTCCCACAGGGAAGTTTGGATCGTTAATGGCGAACTTGACCATTGAAAAAAAAAGCAAAAAAAGTAAATAAATATTTGAAAAGTTCCATTTCTGTTTGTTGGAAAACTGCACCTGTGACTACTTCGTAAATGTACTGAGATAGAAACAAAGAATGAAAAAATATGTATCTTTCATCCAATTTTAAAATGCTACGGTCTTTTGAATTTCTTTAAACATGGTAAAATTTATCATATATGGTGACAACAACAAAAATTCTATTTCCGCCAATTTTTTTCCAAGAATAGACCTAACCAAACGATTCTGTTAGAAATTCGAATAAGTGCATCTGAGAAACAATTATAAAAAAATTAATTCTGAAAATGAAAACGCAACGATTTCGCGTTGTTTTGATTAATATTATTGAAAATCTAGGTTCATGTTAAAAAAAAAAAAATGGAATGATGTTCTACCTTTCTATTATATAGGAGGGCAGTATGTCCCAATGTTTTGGGCGTTTCTTTAGATTATTTATTGTTATCTTTCCTCATTATTAATAAATCTAATCTTCATAAATAATAACATCAATAAAAATTCATATGAAAAAAAAACCACCGACAGGTTAATGAGAAAGAACTTCTAATTCAATAGTGGTATGACATCTGCAGCTAACCTGCACTTTGAGAAGGAGAATATTGCTCGTTGAATTTTGGTAGTTGAGACTGGAATTTCAGTATTTCTTTCAACAATATTTTTTTAAAGCCGTCTAATTAGTAAAAACTGACGGACTCGTCAACCCATGTAAACGCATTGCTAAAATACAACACAAACCGCATTTCCACCATACTTCCAACTCCAGCCGCACTGATGACTGGCCAGCATGCATTCCAAATGGAGGTATGGAAACAGAGAAGAAATGAATGTCCATCTTTTCGCTTCAAGCCTTGCCAAGTTTGATCCTTTTCCACATTCATTCAGCATAGAGTGTTCCAATTTATCTAGCGGAGAGTAGTCTGAACAGCTTAAGAGCGAACCAGTCGCATTTTAGGAATGCCAGTGGTTTTGGCTTCGATTTCTCAGAAAATATATCATCAAATTGATATGTGCAGATCGTGCATATACATTTTGCAGTGTTATGGGAGTCTAATCTAATTGTAATTTTAAAAATTACTAGATTTTATTTCATTTTGAAAAATATTTTGATGCATATATTTTCTTATTCTAATAGTAACCTAAGATACCTAATTATTCGGCAATAAGCAACAGTAGCAACAATTTTAATAATATATAATTACGAAATTTATAGCTAGGTGATAAAAAAATATGAAATTAGTAAAGTAGAGATGTAGGGTGGAGTAAATGTAGACAATCCGATTCTTTTCACTTTATTTATTGGTTGAAATAAAATAATCCGTATGCGTTGATAAAAAAAAAGAACGTGTTGGATTGTGAAGACCAGGGTAATCAGGTCAAGACAAAGATGGAAGGAAGCATATATAGAAGATAGCAAATTTTCATACAATTTGCCGAGCAGTGTTCATCTAAAACAGTACCTAAATACTATTATTGCATATTCAATAAATTTATCAAATTTCAGTGATAAGCAATAATTTGTTTCTTGAAATTATTTCTCTTTACGCTAAAAAGTGCTTACTTCAATGTCGTAATATACATAATAGTTAAAAATAATTATTTATTTTTGCTGCCCAGACGTTTATAATGGCTTATTTGTATTTTCATTTTAAATCATCTGTGTGATTTCTTATATCATTAGCTCAATTATGGCTTCATGTAACATTTTCTACAGACGATACTGCAAAACATGAATAAGAAAAAAATACATTGGGGAGTAATATTATTGGAAAATCTCTTAATTGATACTGATAAAGTCCCATAGCTGTTTGACAGAGTATTGTTATTTTATATCTTTCTAACGTGCGTGCTATGCTACACACAGCCTGATGATCATCAGTAACGGATTTTAGATATTTTGAAACAATGCACATTATGAGACCACTCTTTTTAATAAATTGATTGATTTAATTTTACATTTCAAAGTATTTCTAACTTACTCAACATACTGATGATTTTTTTTTATTTTAGTGAATTTGTGGAAATATATATGCTTTTATTTATTATAGCTAAAGTTTACGTGTCATCCATATTTATATTTAATTAGATAACCAATGCTTATAAAACTATAGCGACTAAACAGATTGGGGCTTAGTTAATTATGACAAAGTGGTGATCGAGTCCTCACATTTTATAATTCATAAAACTGAAACATGTTATTAGCTTATTTTACAGATTTATTTGGCTAGGGCTTGGCTAGGGCTTAGGCTAATAACATTTTTTAATCGGCCTGATGCATCCGTCTCTCAATCCAGAAGTTTAGGCAATTCTTAGGCAGTCAGGAATCCACTTCTAAGATTGATTATTATAGGCGGGTAATCCAGTAAAATTTCTAAGTATGAGTAAAATGGATCAGCAATGACATTGAGTGGTGATCAGTATCAGTGGGTAATCCAGCAGAATTTCTTCAAAAGGTATGAGCAAAACGAATGAGTCATGATATTGAGTGACATTCCGTATCAATTTGTAATCCAGC